>CAUYLG010031802.1:0-40604 GCA_963573385.1 Cacajao melanocephalus | reverse complement strand
TCACTCTCTCCCTCCCTGCTTCCTTCCTTCCTCCCTCCCTCTCTCCCTTCTCCTTCTCTCCCTCTTTCTTTCTTTTTTCTTTCTTTCCTTCCTTTCTTTCTCCTTCCTCCCTCCCTCCTCCTTCCCTTCCCTCCCTCCCTCTCTCTGTCTCCCTTTCCTTTCCTTTCCTTTCCTCTGCCTTTCTTCCATTCCTCTTTCCTTCCATTCCCAGTTTAATGTTAAATTATATTAGATTCAAAAGAAACCTTTCAGCCAGTGGTCCCCCTTCTTAAACTGCATGTTGGAATCTCCTGGGAGATGTAATGTTGTAAGCGAGGCTATAAATCAGGCTTTTATAAATTATAAAGTGTGCTGTGTGCACATCCTGGAGGATGGAATTGGGTCACTGTATTTTCAAGTCTGAAAAATCAGAAGCTGCAGTTCTTTGTGTTTTTAACCTAGGGCCCATTGCTTTAAGTCCTCATGGGCATTTTGAGAAATAGATAATGTTTTTGGTTAACTCAGGGTATGGGCACTCCTACTTTCTCCCTGCTTTATCCTTCAAAACAGTCTGCTTAGAATTTGCTTTCAAAGTTCTGCCTAATTTTAAAAAGACAATTGTGGGACTGAGTTGCTGTCCTACTCTTTGTCTTTAATTGTTATTTGACTTCAGACTCTTCCTGTAACTCACGTGTATGTGTCTGTTTTTTACTGTCATAACCGACACTCCACGGAAAAATGGGCCAACAGAAGGGCTTATTATTTGGGCTACTGCGGTCATGAAACCGAGGTTCACATTGATTTTATTGTAAAACTTAGCTGCATGCACAAGCCCACACATTAATTTGCTTAGTATTCTTACCTTTTAAAATGTTTTTGCTTCTCAGACCCTTGTGATTTCCAGTCCCAAGTCTCTGATCTCTTAATGCTTGGGTTTTTGACATAGTCCGCAGCCATCCCGGCCTCAGTCCTTACCCTCCACTGGTCTGTGCAGTTATCCCCACACGGCCCCACAGTTAGAGTCAATAGAACCTTTCCTCCGTCTGTTGGCAAATATTCCTCTTCTGAGAGCCTCAGAGAGTGAGGCAACGACAGGATTCATGATTTTAAAATTTCCCCTTTCCTGAAGCTTCTTTACTGGGACACGGCTGTTAAAAAGAAAAAAAAAGAAAAAGTTTATTTATTTTTTTTTCAGGACCGAGTTTCTCTCTTGTTGCCGAAGCTGGAGTTCAATGGTGCGATCTCGGCTCATAGCAACCTCCACCTCCTGGGTTCAAGTGATTCTCCTGCCTCAGTCTCGCAAGTAGCTGGGATTACTCACCACCATGCCCAGCTAATTTTTTGTATTTTTAGCAGAGACTGGGTTTCATCATGTTGGCCAGGCTGGTCTCGAACTCCTGAGCTCAGGTGATTCGCCTGCCTCGGCCTCCCAAAGTTCTGGGATTACAGGCGTGAGCCACCGTGCCCGGCCAAAAAGTATTTATGTATCACGTGGAGCAGAGTTGCCTAAATGACAAAAAGATACTTTAAATCCCAGCCTCTGTTTTCATCAGTCAGAGGAATTCAGAGGAGGCTCAGGAAAATCGTGAGGACAGAGGGCTGTGTCCTGAATCCCTAGCCTACGATCTGGGTGTCCATCAGTCAAGGAGGGTGGCCCTCTTCACAGCTGCAGGCTCTCCTGCATATCTTTGTCCATTGTTGATGAACTAATTTTATTCAGGTTGTCTTTTGTAAGGATCAGCTGAGTAGGGTCCTGGCAATTTCAGATGATTCAGACTCTTTTGAACAAGACCCTTGGCTAGGATCTATTTCAAACAAGGAGGAAAGTTCTTTTTTCATTGCTAAAAGAATTGTGTTTAATGAGATGCAGAAGGCTGTAGTTTAAAACTTTTTTTTTAAATGGAGTTAGGAGGTTTACGGGAGATGAATGGAAAACCTGGTGATCTCTTGTTTTAGTAGCGGCTCTTTGCTACTGTACACATAACAACTTAAATTTCAAGATGCTACCATCCCTTGGGCATGAACTGCGAATGTTTGCTATTCCTTGATTCCTTCACGAGACTGTGTGGATATTGATCTTTGTCTAATCCGAGCCTTGGATCATTAAAAAGGATGAGTTCGGGTTAATGTTGCCCTGTAGCCAGCAGGGGGTGCTCGTGTCCTTTCTATCCCAAAAGGCTGCAGCAACCTCTCCCAGGCTCCAGGTAAAACTGGTTTGTGAGTCACCATTACTATCCTTCTCTGTTTAAATTGGCATTTTGCCAAGAACAGCATTACTTCTTAGCGACCAACAGTTGATCAATTATCTTGAAAAACATTTGGGAAGCTATAAAATTTTAAACGTGAAAAGCAAAATATATCTTCTGTTTTTTAACTTTTTCCATAAACACGAATCACCTGGGGGGAAAAGTAGATGCTTTTCAATCTTTTCAATGATTGCGCCAGTTCTAAACCATCCAGGTGTTTTTGAAATGACCCACAGTCATCTTTAATAGCACGTGAAGGGGCCAAGGTCCTCTCAACTTTAGATTTAATAGCCTGCCCCCTTCAACTGGCAGAGACACCGATAGAGATAGGCCTGACTGTTCTGTTGTAATTTCAGCTCATTTTCTCCTGCGTTAGTATCTATAGCATTGGATGGACATTTTTTTTTCCTGTAGAGGCCAGGTCGTAAATATTTAGCCTGTGTGGGCCGGAGAGACTATTGCAACTACGCCACTTGGCTGTGATTGTGCAAGAGCAGCTGTAGACAATATGCAAACAAACATTCATGACTGTGTCGTAATAAAACTTTATTTATAGTTTGGCCACACCCTGTCTTTTTGACAGCCCTCCAAAACAGTCAATACCTTCTATATATCTGTTATTTCATGTTGGTTATAAACACAAGCTCTTTTCCGATGAAGAGGAAAATAATCAAATCTGAAAGTCCCTCAGGTTCAACTCCTTTCCCAATGCCTGGTCCTCCTTATGACACTCTTGACAAGCATCCTTGCCCACGGCTCGGAACTCTCATGTTTTCTGTCTTCCCTGCAACACAAGCAGTGGCCCTGAAGAGCAGACAGGATGATACAAATGCTGGAATTTTTTAAGGAGATAGCACAGCAATTTAGAGATGAAGGCTGCTGGAATGGTGAAGTTTTAATCTTTTCATTCATCGCAGGGTTTAATCCGTATCTGGAAAGAATGATACCACATTATAAAACTGACAGGCACTGACTGGCCTGAAATATCCCAGGAAAATGTGGTTTATTAAGATTTCTCTAGGAGTTGATCCAAGAACATTTTTCTTTCTGCCTTTTGATCTGTTGAAAGATCCACAGGATACTTGGACGCCTGAAAGACATAAATGCCAACACGGAAATACACTCTGACAAGTGGCCTTGTAAAGGGAGCCAGCTCTTAGAGAAGGAGTAATTGTAAGGGTAGGAACTGAAACTTTTTTGTCTACTACCCAACCTTCTGAAACCCTTCTTTCCTTTGTGCTTTTTCTGTAAACAGACTGTTTCTTCCAGCTTGGAGTGGGTTTAGGGAGACTGAGAAAACACAGTTGCTCCTGCAGTGTTAGTCTCTCTTTACCTGACCTAAACTTCCTCTTCCCTTCTCCATTTTTGAGAGTGAGAGGTTACATGCTCCTTTTCCTCCTCTAGAAGAAACATTTAGCTGGGGCTGACACGGAGGCCAGGACATGAGAAATGACCAAGAGGAGAAGCCCTGGAGGCAGAAGACGATGTCTTTGTCCCTTTTACAGTGAGATAGTTTCATGTAAATATCAGAGGTTCCTGGAGGCACCCAAACAAAATAGAGGACAGGAAGCAAATATCTGAGAGGCCTCCAAACCTCTATCTACTGTGGGACCCAAACGAGCACATGAATCCCTTCTGGATATCCTTTGGATCCTTTAAGAGTAGCAGAGGCCCGGCTCGGTGGCTCACACCTGTAATCCCAGCACTTCAGGAGGCTGAGGCGAGTGGATCACGAGGTCAAGAGATGGAGACCATCCTGGCCAACATGGTGAAACCCTGTCTCTACTAAAATACAAAAGTTCGATGGGCGTGGTGGCATGCACCTGTAGTTCCTGCTACTCGGGAGGCTGAGGCAGGAGAATCTCTTGAATCTGGGAGGCGGAGATTGCAGTGAGCTAAGATTGCACTACTGTACTCCAGCCTGGCAACAGAGCGAGACTTCATCTCAAGAAAGAAAAGAAAAGAAAAAAAGAGTAGCAGAGGCCACTTATAAAGTTTTATTATAAAGGATTATTGGGGTCGGCCATGAATTCTCCTCCTTATTCACATCTGATAGGGAAAAATGGGGAGGATCAGATATCACAAAGATACTGGAAGAAGATCAAAGCCTTGAACTCCCAGCCCCAGACTTTATCCACCATGATCCCCACCTGCAGGTGTCTGGAGGTTCCTCTTGCCTAGCCTGCTCAGTCTCTGAACCCCTAGGATAGGTCTCTGGCTTGCTTAGAGGTGCAAGCTCCCAGCTCCCCTTTGCCAGTTGCCTGAAGACTTAGGGGTGCCTCTCTGGAGGATGTAGTTTTAACCTTTGTCTGCTGTGGGCAGGTGCTTGTCACAAGGGGACTCATTTCTTCCTTCTGCTTCATGCTATGGGGAGGGGACTGACTCTAGATATCTGCTGTGCTAAGACAGCCACTGTGTAGTCTGAGACAGAGCCTGGTCTTGGTCACTCCGATCTCTGGCTGCCTGAGAGACAGTGTGGGTAGCTGGAAAGGAGAAGACTTGCATGCTGTCATCTCCTCCCTAGGGCCCCACTGACCTTTGGTGGATCCACACTGGAGGTTGGGCAGAGGAGAGAGACAGATGATGGCTTGGCTCTTGTAGAAAGGCCTCTTCTGGAAACTTCCAAGCACCTAACATTGTAGAGGGAGAGCAGGAGACGGAGAGAGAAATGCAAAAAGCCACGTTCCCACACTAAGATCTCCCATTGGCTCAGCCTCCTGTCCATAAGGGAATGATCGGAGATGCTGCCTGCTTCCCCAGGGCTGCCAACTACAAGTGTGCAGCCTCCCCCAGCTATTAGCGCTGTAGCCAGGCATAGTAACAAATAAACTCTGGCGTGACTTATCCTTGTGTGGTGTGTGGAAGTTAGCCTTTTCTTTGATGAACTAAAAACACATCAGTTAGGTACTCCCTGGTTTCCCCACACACTGGTAGTAGTGGATTTTCTTGGAATGCCCTTCTTTGGTCTGCTGGCTGATTATTATTTTCGGAGAACACTAATGACAGCCCAGGTGTGATGTCTACAAAGCCCTATGTTAAGGCGCTTGCGTAGCAAACCTGCCATTCAGGTAATGACGGCCGCCCTCTGGAAAAACAAGCTGAGGCCACACAGGGGACGGACCTGGATGCTTGAGAAGGGTGTGAGGCTAGTCACAGGAGTTAACTCGGTGGAGTGGGGCATAAGTTACAAGTGGCTTTATGAAGTTTTTGTTGAGTGTGGGAGGGTGGAAAGAGCTTTACTGAAGAGACATGTTTTCTTCTCGTTTCCCAGCTCAAATCAATTTCCTTATCATAATACAAGCAAAGGTAATAATTATTAGGATCACTTACCATGATTATGGGTGACAGGAATTGCAGTTGGGCAAAGGAACTCTTTTGTATATTTAAATTTCCTTCTCTGAAGTTCTAGCTTCCTTATTTTGTCTTCCTGATAGTGACTCACACCACAGTAGGCGTGAAGCAGGTATTGAATGACCACTTCTTCATGGGTTCTTTATTCCAGCTCCACTCATTCTAGTACAAATTTCTTGAAAACAAAGAGTAATGACATCCATAACACAAATAAAAGCAGCCTTTCCAAGTTGATTTAATTTAGTATGAAATAGGACACAATTTCTCAGTTAGAGTTGTTGTTTTTTTTCTTAAAAGTTCAGCCAGGCCGGATGCAGTGGCTCACGCCTGTAATTCCAGCACTTTGGGAGGGAGGCCAAGGTGGGTGGATCATGAGGTCAGGAGATCAAGACCAACCTGGCTAACACAGTGAAACCCCCTCTCTACTAAAAATACAAAAATTAGCCGGGCGTGGTGGCACGCACCTGTAATCCTAGCTACTCTGGAGGCTGAGGCAGGAGAATCGCTTGAACCCGGGAGGCAGAAGTTGCAGTGAGCTGAGATGGTGCCACTGCACTCCAGCCTGGGTGGCAGAGCGAGACTCCGTCTCAAAACAGAAAACAACAACAACAAAAACTTCAGCCATCGTTCAGTTCATTGAAGAAAGAAACGGCCCTTGAAGATAGTTTAGAAAGATTTTTGTAGTGAATACTCACTTATACGTAAATAGGGGTACACTTTTTAGTGTTACGTTAGCTAACACAATAGACAAACTTGGACACGCGTTTTTCATCCTCTCCCGTGAATCTGATTTGTGAACCTCTCATGGCTTGTACTATGCATGGAATCCAGGAAAAGTTTGGGGCGAAGTGATCGATCTTAATTTCTAGACCTCATTCTGTCTTCCGTTCTTGGTGGGAACCTAGGAAACACCTCCCTTCCAGGCCTGACTTGGTGCTCTTGCGGGTTTAGCTTGCGTGGAGCCAGACTGTGCTAGTGGGATTCTGACGATGCTGCCTTCATCCTGCTCATATAAACCGGTCCCGAGACTGGTTTATAGACACAACATTCACTGTGGGGAATGCATTGAATCGTCAGTTGATCAAAATCACCCATAATCTTGCGACTCGTGGGTCAGCAGCCTCAGCATCCTCTGGGAGCTCGTTAGATGTGCAAAATCTGGGGTCTCAACCTAGAACAATTAGATCAGAATCTGCACTTTAACAAGATCCCCACATGATAAGCATGCACATTAAGATTTCAGAAGTACTGACATACAGGGCTTGGGACTGGGTGGTGACCTGAAACGACTGCTTCCTAGGGTGCTGGAGATGATACATGAACATTTTCAGAACATGTTTTTTTGTGATGAGACTCGAGATGAAATCTTTTCAGCTCATGATTGTTGATGGTATTAGGTGTATTTGTGGCCTGTCCATTATTACCACCCTCTCTTTGTCTTGTTCTATCATATTCTGTTTGTGGGGAAAGACGATTTTGATAGAAACCAGGAGTGAGTGTTGAGTCTAACTGGACAGATATCGAAGGTTTGATGTCCTCCAGGTTCGGAACTTGCTAAGCTCTCAGGGAAGCAATCATCATCCCTGATGTTGATTGGTTTTAGACTAAAACAAGTTAAGAGCACAACCTCTGTGTGCAAAGGAGTGGATGCCTGGAGGTTTGAGAAACGAGAAGGTAGCTTTTGGTCATAAAAACCTGTCCTCTGGTCCTGAGTGCCTATTTCTGACTCATGGATCTTGTTCTAATACCAGGTAAATGATGTCAAACTACTTACTAATTGCCTCTGAAAAATATGAGTTCTGATTTTGAAATAGGAAAATCCAGATTTCTCATCCCTGGACTCTTACCTCAGATGAAAGCCATCAGCAAGGGCTCATTAAAATGTGTTGCCCGTGTTCTGATTTCACTTAACTCTGTAGCAAGCATTGTTGACGCGTGTGGCACAAACAGAAAATACACCGGGTGCAAGTTCTGTTTCCACCATTTTATAGCTGTATGACCACAGGCAAGTTAATGCAGTCCATTCGAGCCTCAGTTTCCTCAAACATAAAATACAGGTAATGATATGCCATAGGGTTGAGGCAAATGTTAAATGGGATCGTGAATGTAAAACTCAGTCACGGATAGTTGTTATTTAAAGCACTCCTGGTACATGTGTATGTATGTCATACGCATACGTGCTATGTTGTGTAGACATACCATGGAATTAGCACAAATTGACTTGTAGTTTTTATGAGATGACTCATAATTTTATTAGAGAAATTCCTATTTAAATTTCAAAGAGAAGTTTGGGTGGGTAGGACAGTCCATGTACTGAAATAGTTATGCGCGCACACACACGCACACGCACACACACAATTTTAAGGTAAAACTTCCGAGTATCACTAGGTCATCGCTGAGTATGTCAGAAACACTGTCTTTTCCTTTTTACATGATCTCACCTCAAGTATATTTTAGAAACTCTCTAATCCTCTTCGGAGAGATGGTGACACATAGATGTTATAATAGAATAGATGAGATGGAAATGAGTCACACACACTGGAATGAATGTAGGCATGCAGTAATTCAGAAAACCAATGTTGTTACCATACGGAAATAACCAACAAAATACTTCAAGTGATAGGTAAACACCAAAAATCTTAAAAGTACTTATTGATTAAAGGCTGTATAAAAGTATAGCATTCAGAGTATTGTGAAGTATTGTATTGTGAAGAATTATGGCTAGAATAAATGAATTATACTCAATGACTTTTAAATATTATGACTGGGAGCTACATAATAATTATGATCGCCTCAATTTGTAAATGACTTATAGTTTCTTGGTGAAGGAGAACATTGCTTACCTATGTTGAAAACAGATCACCTTTAGTGAAACTTGATTTGTGGGCATAAATATTTGTAGAGAAATTGTTAATGTCCCGGGAATGAGGAACTAAAACAGAGAGTCAAAAGGAATTGAAACTTGATGATAAGAAAAAGAATTTGCTTGGGGATCCTAGCATGTTAGAGTGAGGAGCAGGGGAAGCCCCCTCTCCAGGTTGGAGCTACCCTGCTGGTCCCACTTGGGAAAGGGCAGAGAGGAGAGCTGTGAATATCATTGATGGGCAATGGCTTTACTCTCTACTGTCTTTGAAGAGGGCAGGCCCTGGCTTTTCTCTTGAGAGTTGGATGCTTCATCTATTGTTATTACGCCAGGACTTTCTTGGAGGTCCATGTCAGTGTTAAAATGACTAATATTCTGGTCAAAAGTTTGGTGGCATGCAAATGAAATAGTTTGCCTTAAATCAACTATTGTCACTGAGCAAGTAACAGAGTCTTCCGTTTAAAATATTCCATTTCACTTGCCTATTGCTGCATGAAAAACAATCCCAAAACTTACTGGCTTAAAACAACCACCATTTTATTTGTTCACAATTATTTTTGTGGGCCAGAATTTTGGATTCGGAATAGTGGGGATGGCCTGTTCCTGCTCTGTGATGTCTGGGAGCAGCTGCACTGTCTTGAATGGCTGGGAACTGGCTGGAATGGCTTGACTCAGTCGTATGCCTGGAGCCTCAGTTATGGCTGTTGCCTGGATTCCTCAGCTTTGTTTGGTGTGGGCTCTCCAAGAGGCTAGTTTAGACTTTGTCACAGTATGATGTCTCAGGGTAATTTAACTTCTCACATGGTAGCTGGCTTCCTATAGGCCATTCCAAGAGGATAACCCTCAATGTGCAAGCATTTAGTAAGCCTCTGCTTGTGGCAAGCTTGCTGATGTTCCATTGGCCAAATCAAGTCTCATGACCAAACCCAGCATCCATGTGGGAGGCCCTACAGAAAGGCATGAGTGCTGGAGGCATGGATTCACTGGGGCCACCGATATCTACAGCATACCCAGAAAATAATACTGTTATTTAAATGATAAATTTAAATATCCATTTATAAATTTTTAAATTTACCATTATAAAAATGGTATTATTTATCCTTGGTCGTCTAGTGGCTAGAAAAAAAAAATGGTATTATTTACTATTAGTTTTCTGTTGTGAAAGACCAAATAGGAATATGTGAAACTATGGTACAAGTTGCTTCATGTCCATGAAAGCTATGGTTAGAAATATGTTATTTTATCCCAAATAAATGGCATGATCTATTATTTCACACAAAGTAAACTTTTAAAAATCTCTAAGCTAGGCCAAGTGTGATGGCTCACGTCTGTAATCCCAGCACTTTGGGAGGCCAAGGTGGGTGGATCGCTTGAGCCCAGGAGTTCAAGACCAGCCTGGACAACATGGTGAAACCCTGGCTCTGCAAAAAATACAAAAATTAGCTAGGCATAGTGGTGTGTGCCTGTAGTCGCAGCTACTTGGGAGGCTGAGGTGGGAAGATGACTTGAGCCTGGAAGTTTGAGGCTGCAGTGAGCTGAGATCACGCCGCTGGCCTCCAGCCTGGTTGACAGAGTAAGGCCCTGTTTTAAAAAAAAGAAAACAAGAAAAAAAAAAAGAAGTCTCTAAGCTAAATGTAGTCTGTGTTAAATAATCCACTTACGTATATCTGTAAAGAAAAATCCAATCTTTCGTACCTACCTCTGGCTTACTTTTTTTCTTATAATTATTGACATTTTTATATATTGGTTCCAGCTTAGAGAGTGCATAAGTTATTTTGGCTTTTCGATAGTTCATCTATTTATAATCGTTTTTAATTTGCTATGAATTAAAAAATACAGTATGCTTTCTTCAATTCTGATGTTTTCATATGTCGAAGATGCTGGAATGAATAGGAATGACACTTGAGTCCCAGGAGGGTTTGGATAACTTTTCTAGTCTTTTGCTTCCTTATCTCTCAAATAAGAAGCTCCAATCAATTGATTGGAGCTTATGTTACTATGTACATTACCAAATCATACATAAACTGTGATTGTAAATAGAAGACTTTGTGATTATTTTCCGGATCTGGTATTATAATTGTCTTTTCAGCTTGTCATATTATTTTTAGATATTCCTCAAAAGATTTTTCTAGCAATATTCAAAAATTCACCTTGAGAAAAATATGTATATTTTATGCACATTTTCTGCATTTCAGGAAAGAGATAATAATGTCTAAAAGAGCAGAATGAGTTGGTGCTAAAATAGAGAAAAAAAATCATTTTTAGATCTGCTTAGAGACTACAATACCTAGCAACATAAAGAAGTTATCTTAGTCAATTGAAATAGAAAAAGAGAACCTACTGAAAACTAATATGAATCCATTATTGACCCAAATAACAACAAGTCACCACATACAAATACTGCACAAAGAAAACTTAGCGACAATGTTTGTGTACTAGTTATTTCTGAGTCTCTTTGAAAGAGTAATGATAAATATTAATTTTACACCAGAGAGTTTGTGTATTTTAGTTAAACCAATAGTGGTTCTTCTTCTTCTTCTTTTTTTTTTTTTTTTTGGCCTAATTTCAAATCGTTAGGGGCTGGTTTTCTATTCTTTGGCATTAAAGATCAGAAACACCCATTGTAGCTTTAAAGAGAAGATGAATCCAATTTTAACAGATGCTCAGTTCAGAAAAAATCAAAAGCAACCCTTTACAAAAGAGTATTAAACATAGAGCCAAAAACTATGTAGGACATTGCCAATGTATCAGGTGACGATGGGACTAAATCACACTCGTTTTTGGTTTAACAGCTGTTGAAGTCGAGACCGTGGTCTAGACGCAGCTGCTCCAATCCAGTGAGTGTCGGGTGAATGCTTTCACTGCTCTGGGCCTCCGTGGATTTTGTCTGTAAAACGGGAGATCTGGACTATCCTGTGTCTATAGTCTCTTACATTGTTAATATCCTATAATTCCATATTCTGATGATGTCTTAATGGATATGTGGATTTCCCCCTTCCTTTTCTCCAGCAGTGCTCCTCTGCACTGGCCTCAGAACAGTGGCCCACATTCCTAGAATGAGAAAATGGCATCTTCCTCAGAGGACAGAGGTATGTAGTCTCATAGTTTACCCACCTGCTACAGTTCAGCCTGTGATGTGGTTTGATGTGGTTTGGCTGTGTCCCCACCCAACTCTCATCTTGGATTGCAGCTCCCATAATTCCCATGTGTTGTGGGAGGGACTCCGTGGGAGGTGATTGAATCATGAGGGCAGGTCTTTCCCATGCTGTTCTCCTGATAGTTATGAGATCTGATTTTTTTTTTTTTTTGAGATCGAGTCTCACTGTTGTCACCCAGGCTGGAGTTCAGTGGCACAATCTCAGCTCACTGCAATCTCTGCCTTCCGGGTTCAAGCAATTCTCCTGTCTCAGCCTCCTGAGTAGCTGGCATTACAGGCACCCGCCACCATGCCCAGGTAATTTTTGTATTTTCAGTAGAGAGGGGGTTTCACCATGTTGGCCGGGTTGGTCTTGAACTCCTGACTACAGGTGATTGGCCCGCCTCGGCTTCCCAAAGCGCTGGGATTACAGGTGTGAGCCGCCACTCCCAGCTGAGATCTGATGGTTTTATAAAGGGGAGTTCCCCTGCACAAGCACCCTTGCTTGCTGCCATGTAAGACGTTTTGCTTCCCCTTTGCCTTCCACCATGATTGTGAGGCCTCCCCAGCCATGTCCACATGTGAGTCAATTAAACCTCTTTCTTTTATAAATTACCCAGTCTTTATAGCAGCGTGAGAACAGACTAACACAGCATGATACTCAGGATCCGAATATTTGCAATTTGGATCTTAGATGAGTTACTTCCCCTTTTAGAGCCTTAGTATCCGCCTGTAATCAAATTTTTTCCCCTTAATTTCCTTTTCAAGCTTACAATAACCTAAAAGAGAGTTACTCTTTTAGGCCCTTCAGCATTTTTCCTTCTTAAGAGTGAGATAGCATACTTTTTGGTCATCTCACACTCCCAGTGAGGCTTTCTGGGCCTCCTTTTCTCTGTTTCCTCCCCTCTCTTCCTGCTGGCAGAAGTGTAGATTGTGGAGACCCTCATGCCCAGGTTGCCTGGCTGCAGGGTGACAATTCTGCCCAGTGTCTGGCTGCTGTGAATGTGCCTGATGTTGAGATTTCTCTGTATCTTCCATGGACAATGTTCTGAGAACCTCTTGTTAGGTTCTCATGAGACCCCGAGGTGCTGTCTTGCCTCATGATATTAAAAAAAGACACAGTGCAGTTAGTGTGGCATTTTATTGGCTACAAAATAGATGCACAATGATGAGAATCTGAAGGCTACAGTAGGAAAGGAGAGCTTTAACTCATAAACTCACACTGATTCAAAAAGTGCAATATATTAGGAGCATTATAAGAAATCTGGTGAGATCGTTACAGAGGAAAAAAATAAAAGTTTCTGAGTCTGATAACTCCAAGGATATCTTTTAGAACTCACTCATTAGTGTCTGGGCGAGGACTTTCCTTGCGGGAAAATAGATTTTACAACAGGCAGAAATGTTTATTGGTCTCATGCGTGCTTTTGGATCTCATTCACTTGACAAAGGACTAATCTTCCATTGACGGTCTCCTGTGTTATGGCCTTGATCTTTGGAGTTGCAGACGCTGAGAAAAACAGTACGGAAGACATCACTGCCATGCTTCATCCACCATCTGAACAGTATTCATTTTCAGTTCCCTGCTGTCAACCCCTGAAGGCTCTCGGTGCCTTCCAAAATGACCACTAAGCAATATGGCGGCTCTGCTGCAGGGAAAAGGGATTTCCTCGAGGGATTTTCTCCCACTCTCCAGGAGATAAGGATCTCTGAACAGTGTCACCTTCTGGAGGTGAAGACCTTCATCATAGGTGTGCCTCATATGGAACCTAGTCTCTGACCACAAGCACTTGGGGAATTCTTTCTCTGCATGTGGGCTTTGTAGCGCTGCACAGATTCCTTGAGCTTAAGGAGCACTCAGGGCTATTCAGGGTACCTTATTTTAAGGTCTAGAAAGCATGCCACATGAGGGATGGGTGAGAAGCCAGGGATGCTTACCATGGCTGTTTTCAAATATGTAACTTACTTGAATAAGTGCCTGTTGAAACATCAATAAACCAATTCTATTCCACAGGGAAGAATTGAAATCATTAATAAAATTACAAGGGAGAATTTTGTTAAAATAAAACCTCTCCAATGGGTCTGTCCCATCAGGTATGGGTTTCTCATCCTAGGACATGTGTGAAGAGAGGCTCAAAGACCCTTGTCTTATTTTGTAGAGGGGTAGAAGTTAGACCAGTTGTTCTGTGATGATTACTTCAACTTTGAATCTCCAATGCCTTAGTATAGATTTATCATAAACTAATCAGAAAGTGCCACTTGTCCCAGACTATGGTCTCCTGGAACTTTTCTGTGAGATATTAAAGGTAATCTGAGAAAGGTTTCCAGGTCCAAGATGTTTGGGAATACTGGGCTAAACAAAGTTAAACTTTTGTTGTTTCTTCCTCTTTCTTGTTCCTTTTCTCCTTCAAAGCAGTACCTGTTCCATCTTTAACATACTGAAATGCAACAGGACTGTTCAAGAAGAGAATAACGGCACACAGTATTTCTAACCTTATCTGGCCATAGAATACATCATCCATAATACACTATTCAAATCTCATGGAACACAAGTGTTCAACAGAATAATCTGAGAAATGACATGAAATCATTGCCTCTTAATTTTCTAGGAGTTTAGTAAACAGACACCATTACTTAATAGAGATATAATACTATGAATTATCATTTTAATCTTCTTTACTGCTTGCTTTTATATATATTGAGGAAGATAATGAGAGCTCCCTTCATTTTGTATTACTTAATTTGTTAATTGAAACTTCCTGACCTTTGGGGAGTGAAATAAATTTTGAACCCAGGGCATTTAGGAGTACGCTAAGGATTATGACCACTACAGAATGGATAACCATGCTAATTCCTTAAAAATAGAGATTCAAACAATGAAGGAATTTTTTTTTTTTACCTTTCGTGCTCGACTTTGATTCTTCCATTGTCCTATAAAAGTGATAAAGGTTAAAACTCACTTTAGTAGTAGCAACAATCATAAAAACTTCTCAGAATGAACTAACTTCCTTCGGTTGCTTGTAAATCCTCAGCTTTTTAATGAGGATAATTGTCTGAGCTTAGTAGTCTCAAGGTCATGAGTTCATGGGCGAACCCATCTGGATGCAGAAGGCATTGGGTACCGCCTTCTACTAACCCTGGAGTTAGGGAATGTCCACCAACCATCCATTCCTTTCAGCCAGCTGCAAGCTTGGTTTCTTCCAGGATCCCTGCCAGGGTCTGAGTCTCAAGCTTGAGGCCCCTGAGCTTCTCAGACTGTTCAAAGTTTGGTCTGGGATGTTTTATTTACGTATGTTTTACAAAACTTTGATTACTTCCTTTTGGGTCATAGAATATATATGCCAGCTGTTGTTATTTCCTGGGGGTGGCCAGAAATATCAGATTGAAAGTCCAGAGATCTCAATCTTGTATGCACATTTTTTTTTCTTTTTTTTGGCTGGTGGACTAACACATTCCCCTTGGCTTCTTTTTTTTTTTTGGAGCCAAAATTGTGTGCATTCCCACTGGGAAACATCATGGCCAAAATCTTTTTAATTGTTTCCTGCTAGAGACCTTAGCTTTTCTGATTGTAAATCTTATGTCCTGTGAGTATTAGTTGATTAATAACACTTGCTGCTTAGTGAAATACAACCGGCTATAGGTATCTTCTGGAGAAACTCAATGCAACTTTTCTCTCGCTAGAGTGACTAAACCCAGAGATGCACACATACGCCCACAGGAGCTGGATGCTCACCGCATGCTCCTCTCATGCCAGCTTTTGCCTTCTTACCCTTCGCTCTCTCCCTCCAGGAGCTGTCGGTACGTGGTGATTTCCTTCTCCAGGTGGGTTTTGATGCCCAGCAGCACTTGGTACTCATTGTTCTGTCGCTCCAGGTCGTGGCGTAGCTGCATCAGTTCCTCCTCGTAGTGGGAGATGATGTCTTGCATGTCCTGGAGCTTGCAGGAGTACCGAGACTGGGTCTCAGATAACATGTTTTCCAAAGCAGATTTCTGAAAGAGGAAATGATCTTTTGTTAATTGGCTGATGGCTTGATTGGGCCAATGACAGGTTCTTGTTGAGTACTTAGCAGATGTTGACCAGTTGGCTAGGTGTCTTCGCAGCTGCTGAGGACACCGAGATGAGAAGTAGGCTGACTTACAGGTTTGGGACTTGGGAGTTGAGCAGTGTCGGGACTTTTTTTTTTTTTTTTTGAGACAGAGTCTCTCTCTACTGCCCAGGCTGGAGTGTAGTGGCATGATCTCGGCTCACTGCAACCTCCGTCTCCCAGGTTCAAGCGATTCTCCTGCTTCAGTTTCCTGAGTAGCTGGGACTACAGGTGTGCACCACCATGCCCAGCTAATTTTTGTATTTTTAGTAGAGATGGGGTTTCATCATGTTGGCCAGGATGGCCTCGATCTCTTGACCTCATGATCCGCCCGTCTTGGCCTCCCAAAGTGCTGGGATTACAGGCGTGAGCCACCGTGCCTGGCCTGGGACTTTTGAAATCCATTGCCTTGCTCTGAACTGTTCTTTAACACGTTACATTATATTTTTGATCCAATGGTAAACTCTCAGAGACAGCAACTAGGACTGTTAACTCTTTTCATCTTCGGAGAAGGGTCTCTATTAGGGATGCCAGATAAAATAGAGAACATCTAGTTAAATTTGAATTTCAGATGAGCAATGAGTAATTTTTTAGTGTGACTATGTCCAAAATATTGCTCCAGTATTGCACGGGACATGTGCATACTAAAAAAAAATTGTTTTTTATATGAAATTCCAACGAAACTGAGTGTCCTATATTTTAATTTGGTAAATCTGGCAACCCTAGTCTCAAACAATGCTTTTTGATTATGACGAAGGTGAAAAAAAAAGATCATTTTTTTGAGGAAATTCTAACAGCTGCTAAATGAAGTTTCTGGGCTAGGAGATGGAGGATTGGGTTCAAGTCCCCGTTCTGTTTGCATGTAACATCTGCTTTTCTGATGTGCATAATTTTAACCTTAAAGAGAATCTCATAACTGTGCTGGCTACTCCTACTTTATCGTGGCTGCTAATTTCCAGGGGGCTGTTCATACTGCCTGCTGGTTAAAGCACATTTCCCTGGTCAGTCATTCTTCTACTCCCCCAGGGGGCTATTTTGTTCCCTCTCCTGTGTCCTTCCCATCCTTCCTCTGAGTCCATGGCCTCACTTCCTAATTTTATTGATGAAATGAAAGCAATCAGGAGAGACCGCCCACTGCTCCCACCATTGCTCCTACGCATGCGCTTGAATCTATGACCAGGTGCTGGCTTGCCTGTGTTATTACGAGTGAGCTGTCTGTGCTCCAGTCATCTTGGCAGTTGCTGGCCTTCTTGCCTCATCAATGTTCTCCTCTCTACTGGATTATTCCCACCAGCTTTTAGCTTTCAAATAGAATAATTTCTCCTACCTTGAAATTTCTGTCTCTTAAACCCATATCTACCTTCACCTATCATCCCATTTCTCTGCTCTCCTTCAGCTACAGCAAAGCTCCTCAAAGAGTTGTATATACCTGCTGTTCCTCTTGAGCCCCCTCCAAAGTAGCCTGCAAAGCCCTACACAGTCTGGCTCTGTTGTGATCCCACGGCCTCACCCTTTCTTCCTCCTTCTTCCCCTCCTTGCTTTTTCCCTTTGTTCACTCACTTCCACACGGACTTCTCTGCTGCCCCTACCATTCATCACACACACTTGATCCTTGTTGCTTCTGTATTTGCGGTTCCCTCCTCCTGGAACACAGCCCGTTACCACATCAAGCACCTCCTCACCTCTTCGCTCACTGCCACTCTACCAGGAAAACTTTCCTGACTACTTTGTTTAAGATGGCAGCTCTTCACCCTGGTGCGTCTGACCTCCCCTGCTTCATCTCTGTAGCAATTTTCTCCATATAACATAGATATTTTGATGATTTTCACAATTGTTGTCTGTCTCCTACTAGAATATAAACGCCTTCATTAAAAAATCCTCAGTGCTAAGGATTGGTGTCAGACAGTAGAATGCATGAAAATGGGTATACATGCCTTGCCTGCCTCACAGGGCCATTGTTAAATACTGTATGTGAAAATGTTTTGGCAGCTGTAAGACACTATAATTATTTTTGTACTCATGACCTCTACAGTGCACATTTTCAGTGTCTGTTCACAACGTTTGTATCACGGATGCGTAAAACATAACAGCCATTTGCCCAAGTGCACCTGCAACAGAAACGAACAAATCAATTCTTCTCAAGAGTGAGGGTAGACTAACACTTGGCAATTATGTGGATGAATGATTAGAACACTCAGCAGGCTATACTGGGAATCAAATGATAGACCTTAATAAATTCTGAATGCTTATGACACATGCCAAGCATTTTTCTAAACTGTGAAGATGATAGAAATGACGTGGACACAAGAATTTAGAGTTTGCTGGGTGATAAGACACATACATAAATGAATAGGGAAGTGCTTTGGCGTTAGCCAGGCCTGGATTTACCACCTACCATGGTGGCACTGGAATTTCTCTATTTTGGGGTTTGAGGGGGGTAGCCTGGTTGTAAGTGGAGATGGCACTGATAGAAATCATGGAGGTCTGGCCGGGTGCGGTGGCTCACGCCTGTAATCCCAGCACTTTGGGAGGCCGAGGCGGGCGGATCACAAGGTCAAGAGATCGAGACCATCCTGGCCAACATGGTGAAATCCCATCTCTACTAAAAATACAAAAAAATTAGCTGGGCGTGGTGGCATGCGCCTGTAGTCCCAGCTACTCGGGAGGCTGAGGCAGGAGAATTGCTTGAACCCAGGAGGTGGAGGTTGCAGTGAGCTGAGGTCGCGCCACTGCACTGCAGCCTGGTGCCTGGTGACGGAGTGAGACTCTGTCAAAAAAAAAAAAAAATCATGGAGGTCTAGAATCCCTCCTCCTCCAAATAAATCACATGGTTTCTCCACCAGTCATCTACTAGCTGTGTAACCTTGGCCAGTTTATTTTACTATTTGACTGTTGGAGTTTTGGTTTCCTCATCTCTAAAGTGGGGACAGTAAGAACTATCTGGAAAGGTTACTGTAAAGATGAATGACATTTAATATCATGAACTACCTAGCACAATACTTGGCACCATCTGGACACTCAATACATGGTAGCCCTTTATTATGGTTCTCATAAACAATTTGGGTGGAAAGTGGAAAGTGATAGGTGTCCCAAAGGAGTTGAGGGTCGGGGCCCGGGAGAGAGATCTCGGAAGGCTTCATGGAGGACGTGGCATGGGACCCAGGGTGTTCCTAGCCTCTACTCACCGTGCTGTACTGTGCCTGCAGGTCAATCTCCAGGGCTTGGAATGTGCGCTTCAGCTCGTGGATGTCACCTTCTCTGCTCTGCACAGCGGCTGGACTGGCTGCCTCCTGGGACATGGCTGCAGACTGTGGGATCAAGCAAGGCAAAGGCATCAGCATTGGGACTCCATGGAAATGCAACCTTTGGGAGATAGCACACCTTTCTTTTACCTGTTCTTTATACCAAGCGTCCAAGTCTTGATGCTTCTTCTTTATTATCAGCTCATATTCTTGTCTCATATCCTCCAGGACCTTAATCAGATCTTCCCTGGGGCCTGTATCCACCTCCACGTTGACCTTCAAGTCACTTGACACATGATGCTTCTCCATTTCCTATGTAATAGCAGAGAAAGGGAATGAACCGACTTTGACAATCAGAAGGCTGGATTGCCGTGTTGACTGGCAGGGGTAAATGGATCTTTTGAACACTCCGGTTATGTGGTTGCTCCACTGCCACTGGTTTGGTTTGGTTTCTCAGATATTACTTGTTGATGATAAAACAGTGTATACTTTTATCTCTAATAATTTTATAAAATAAAGAATATCTTCAAGATGAGCCTGACCAGTATGGTGAAACCCTGCCTTTACTAAAAATTCAAAAACATTAGCCAGGTGTGATGGGACAAGCCTGTAATCCCAGCTACTTGGGGGAGGCTGAGGCAAGAGAATCGCTTAAACCCGGGAGACAGAGGTTGCAGTGAGCCGAGATCATGCCACTGTAGTCCAGCCTGGGTGACGAGTGAGAGACCCTGTCTCAAAAAAAAAAAAGAATATCACAAGACAGGTACTCAAATGGCCTCCGTGATTACTGACTTGATCCCTGCTTGAAAATATTTCAGAAAGAATTACGCTTCCATAGTGTGCAAAGTCCTGTTCAGCAGATGTGGATTGGTGAAGGGACAATATAGTTAAGCAGCTGAACCTTCCAGGTTATAGGCCAAAGCTTTGGGGAAGCAGTTCATGAAGCAAAAGGCAGAGAGAGGATGTAGAGGCTTTCAAAATCTTGTCAATGCCTTGTGATCCTGTAGGGCTGATGCCCATAGGATTTTATGGAGACCATGCGGCCACAGGAAAGGTTTAAATAACAATCATTGTGTAACCAGCTATTCAGAAACTGGACTCTTGATGTTCAGAAGCAACTTTGTTTTCCTAAAATGGGAATTGTTTTTCTATCATTTTATCAGAGTCTTGAGGACGTGAGATGGATGGTGACTCTTTAAAAGTCAGTTAAATGCTTCTGGGAATTAGGATTCTTTATTTTTGCCTCGCATCACATTTATCTTGGTTGGTAGCAGACTCTTTTCATTATATTGTCCCCTAATTTGGTGAGCATTGGGCCAATGATGGAAGCCCAGTCTCACACAGTGATTCTTATAGTAACATACTAATAAGCACATCTAGGTAAACATTGTATGTTAACAAAACTGTTGACCAGTTCATCACTAATTATGATTGCATTTTGGTTGCTGTATTTGACATGTGAGTAGCTAACCTTGAAATTAGAAACATGAGATATTTATACGTTTTTCTAATGACTATTTAGGGTGAAGGACAAGGGGATTGGCATCAGGTAGTGGTTTCCACTTAGCTGTCGAATCAGCCTGAGGTGTGCAGGCTGAGAGCTGTGCTCATTGCCAGGAGTTCCAGGGCAGTCCTACCTGTTCATGGCGCTTCTTCATGAGAATGAGCTCTTTCCTCATTCCCTCCACCTCCTGTTCAAGGTCTGTTGTGACAATGGTCAGGTTGTCCAAAGTCCTTCGGAGGCCCTCGACTTCAATTTCCAAGTCTTTCTTAAAGGAGTGTTCATTTTCATACCTTTCATGGGAAGGAAGAGAAGAGTGCACCTGTTGTTGGAAGGCCATGATTTTTGAAAGGATTCATTTTCATTTAGAGGTGAATCTTCTACTTTTTGGGTTTAATGAGATCAAATGAATACATACAGGATGTCTTTTGTATGTCAGTTTCATGCTACATTTTTCCATGATGGTGACTCAATGTCAATTTTAAAAATTGAGTAGGGAGTATAGGATAATAAACAGTCATATACCCATCACCTATGTTTAGCAACCATAAATGTTTTGCCATATTTGTTTCACCTATTTCATTGCTGAAGTATTTTAAAGCAGGTTATAGACATGATGACATATTAAGACTAAATACTTCAGGATGCATCTTTTAAGAAAAAGATACTTAAAAAATAATACTACACCTAAACATTAATAATAACCCTTTAATATCATCTACATATTCAAATTTCCCCACACTATAACATGTGCCTTATATCTGGTTTGTTTAAACTAAGGTTTGTTCAAGTAACACACATTGCATTTGCCATTGCTATGCCTTTTCATTACAAGATTTTAGACATGGGTCATGGCAAGATGAGTTTTTCTTTTGCAAAGCAAATGAGAAAGAACTTGAACAGCACTGTGAAGAAGGAACTTACTTGAGGTTGAAGTCATCCACTGCCATCCTGGCATTGTCAATGAGAAGAATAATCTGAGCATTGGTCATCTTACCATCCACTATCTGTAAAACATGCACCAGGAGTTATCTCACTTGGACACACCCAGTATGACCTCTGCGTGTCTGTCCTCTGGTTTCCTGAATATTTGACTTGTTAGTACAGACAACTTCTTGCTCTGGCAGCGGATCAATGAATAACCAAATCAGTAAATGTTTAGTGAGCATATACTAGGTGCAAAGCAGAATGATTTTATAGTAAGAATATGATCTGCAGTCAGTGTTACTGCCTTTTTTCTTTTTACATTGAGTTTTGACAGGCTTGGATTGATGCAACTGCTGAAAGAATGATATAGGGAGGGGAAGGATGGTAATTGTTCAAAATGCCTTCTAGCTTTTTATGTTATGGACATATCATAGCATTTTGTTTAATTAAGCTCATCCACATGTGAAGATGTTAAAAGGACTTTAGGTTCTGCTCCTTTTCTTATTATATTAGGTTGGTGAAAAAGTCATTTTTGCCATTACTTTTAATTAGTTCAACCCTCCAAAAGTACAAAAATTATTATTTTAGATGAACATAATTCTTGTGATAGCATTCATGTTTCTAATCAGTGTTACTGAGCAAAGCTAACACACTAATATTAAATGTATTTTGTAATAATCATCATAGAACACATTTTTTTTTTTTGCCCAAAGTGACCGTAGCCATGCCTATAACCTGTAGGTATGTTTATGTGATTGCAACTTATTCCGTGATGAGAATGCTCTCATAGTAGCTATTAAAATATTAACTGACGTAATTCTTTACCATCTAATGAAAATGCTTAATAAGCCTTAGCAGTGGTACAATCTCCAGTTAAAGAGTTTCACTGGATGTTTGTAAATATATTTTTTACTTTAAAGAGAAAAATATTATTGAAAGCACTTACTTGAGCAATTGTGTATACATTTATGATTTGTGAATACCTGTAGGTATGTTATAGTCAGAAAAATAGTGCACATTTGATGTATGTCACTGTCTTTAGGGTAGAAGATGTCTCATTGTCAAAAGCGTCATAATGCTTTTATAACAAGTGTTATGCTGCACTAGAAACCTGGAGCTTTTCTTTTTCTTTTCTTTTTTTTTTTCAGGTTGGAGTCATGCTGCGTCACCCAGGGTGGAGTGCAGTGGTGCTATCTCGGCTCACTGCAACCTGAGCTTCCTGGGTTCAAGCGATTCTCCTGCCTCAGCCTCTCGAGTAGCTGGGATTACAGGCACGTGCCACCACGCCTGGCTAATTTTTTTTGTATTTTTAGTAGAGACAGGGTTTCACAGTGTTGGCCAGGATGGTCTCCATCACCTGACCTTTTGATCCACCCGCCTGGGCCTCCCAAAGTGCTGGGATTACAGGCGTGAGCCACTGCACCCGGCTGAGACTTGGAGCTTTTCTTTGGTTCTGGGTCTGTTCTTGACCATCCACGTGGATGCATCACTCTACTCTCCAGGCCTCAGTTTCATCCTTTGTCAAATAACGAGTCTATACTAGAGACCGATGACCTTTGAGGTCTTAGCTCTAAATTTCTGTAATTTAGTTGGAGTCAGAGACTCCTCGGTCATTCCCATTATATTTATATAGTTCATTCCTCTATTTAGAAAGTATTTTCTTAGGACAAAGCTATACTTCAATACAAAGGCAACTTTTTAAGAATCTGGTCCTATTTAAAGCTTCACTGATCACATGGAATTTGGTATCATGAATGCACAGTAGCAGGATTCAGAGATGGCATGAACGCTGGGTCTGGAATGCAGAGAGCAGGGCCTGGGATCCTGCTCCACACTGCTGGCTGGGTGAGCTTGGCTGAGTCTCAGTTTCTTCATCCATAAAATAGCAGTAATAATAGTTACTTTGTCAAAGAGTTATAAGAATTAGAAGAGATTAAGTCAAATAATGGCAAATAGCATATTCTCGGCATATTCTCGACAGTGAAAAATTGGTTGAAACTGAATTAGTTCAGAAAAATGTAAATAATATACTTTTCTTTTTAAAAATCTAGCACTTCTGTAGAGTCAATGACCGCACTGCAAGCATTCCTAGGTTCTATATGCTGAGATGCTTCCTCAGACTTTTGCTGTTCTCATGGTGGGGACGTAACCAGGCTGGTCGCTCCTGCCTCATTCTTTTTTCCCCTTGCGGGATTCAAAATGGTACTTTGGCCTCTTCTCTTGCTATAAAAAAGGATACTTTCAGGTATTCCCTTGCCTCCTCTGCACAGTGCTACTTAGGGGCATTTACCAATACTTTTTCCCTCCGGACTCCTTATTCTTTTTATTTTCTAAGCCCATGGAAAGTGAAAAGTAGCTCTATCCCAAAGAGCCTGGGGACCATTGGGGTAGGCCTTACTTACTTGTGCACTGAGTTTTTCTATTTGACACATAGTATGAAGTGTTAATCTACATCCAGAGAATCAGAAAATCAAAAATACTGTCTATAGGCTTATTTAGCTATTCTGAGTTAAACTGGTAATTAATCCATTGCAAAATCCACCTCAAGTGTCTGATTTCCCCTAGCTATCATTCTCATAGCACACAAATGTGAATTCAGAAGTGTACTTGTTATAGAGCACATTTAGAACCATTTCCCATTCTGCAGGCTTACTTAGTACAGTATTATGAGACAACCATCATTTCTGAGACAACCTTCATGGTAACAAATGAATGAAGATGGGTTGAGAAATGATATATGAGGCACAGTTTTTTCACTGAGTGTTGTAATTAATCATCCAGATTCTCCTGAAGGCCCTGAGTTCATTATTTTAGAAGCAAGTTGCTATATTCGTGCAGCATTTTTGCTTCAGGATGTTTGATCTCTTCCCAGGGAGAGAAAAGTAGAATGTAAAACAAAATGCCAAATATAGTCCTATTGAGAATCACTCAAGGTGTTTTATTTATGATACTCCTATGACTATGTCCAATTCTGGATTTCAAAGGGATTGAATTAATTTTTAAACTCAACTTCTTATCAACTTTTTGAGTGACATTTAATATACCTGAAGTGAGGGTACAGGAGAGCTGTGTCCACTGAGAGCATTTCACCAAGATCCAGGAAAGGTAAGCCCCAGGTAATTGTGGGACCTCCTTGCACCTCTGTTTTCTCATCTTCAAGTGAGGGGTGGATAGACAACCTCAACTTTAAAGAGGTGCTTTCTTCAAAAGTAGGAAAAACATGTTAGAGGTAAAAATCCAGAAAAGAGTGGAATTCAAAGCCAAAGAAGTTTCCTATTTAGTCTCAGAATCCAGAATTCCGGGTCATCTGAAGGGTGGGCAGGTTGGTCCCAACACCCCCCATTGCACCTGCTCACTTTTCTCAATTCTGTTCCAAAGGATTTAGAGAAAAGTAGTGACTGTTGAGTCACCTTGACTAGGTCTCAGTCTCCTTATCTAAATACATTGAGAATAAAAATACCTGCTCCACACAGTTGTGAGAATTAAATGAGATAATGTGTATGAAATATGCATTGCATGATTAATGATTCAAGTGTAATGCATTATCTTTATTCATAATAAATGTTATTTTTGTATGAGGTAGGCTAGGCAGCACCACACCATAGTGAAATTTATGAGGCGACTGGAAACAGATCCCACCTCTGCTTCTTCCTGATGGCTTTGGATGGCTAGTTCACTTTTTTCCTGAGCTTCCATTTCCTTACAGGTTGATGCAGAATCAAATAAAATAATATAGAATATTTCCATCACTGCAGAAAGCTCTTGGATGGTATTGATATGTGTATTAAATATCCAGCATGATGCCTCGGTACATAATAAGTGCTCAATAAACATTTCCCTCCCTTTTCTCCCCGTCTTTTTAAAATCTCTTCTGCTAGCTCACAAGTTATTTGACCGGGTCTAACCTTGCATTTCTTTTGGAAGTCTTGGTTTCCCTTTGTTCTCCATTTGCAAAAATCCTCAATTCCCTCCTTTCTACAACCAAAGCAACTTTATTAAACAAACAAAAAAAAACATGATGAGGACTGTTGAGTCACCTTGTTTTTTTTCATCAAGACAACCAGGCACTATATAGTTAAGGTAATTACACAGTCAGTTATTAGGTTGATTATTCAATAATTAGGGTTCCTTACAAGGACAGATTTATATTATCTTGACTGGTCCTTCCTACATTCAAGCAAGAATGACTGAGCATTGTGTAATAATAAGGCATAAATATTGGAAATTTGTGATGCCCTTTCTAGGGGTTAAATCATGGTCTTAGAATTTTCTGGGACTGTTTTATCTAAGAGGGGTGTTAGATAGCTTAAAAAAAGAACCTGTGAGATGATTGGATTCCTTCCACTTCTAGCTAATGTTAGGACACATCCCAGGAGGTATATGCTTAGGTTTTTTGAGGTTTGGTTAAAGAGTTAGCTTTTTTTTTTTTTTAAGGTCTTTATAACCATCCCAACTCACAGATTCTAAAAATTATGCTTGTTTTATAGTTTCTAGCAATATGCCATTCCCAGAACTGTGAGCAAGTTTATCTGCAAGCAACTCGTAAATGGAAATACCTAGGGATGTCATGGTGACCTATATGCTGGTGTGGTGACAACTTTTAGGCATAATCTTCAAAATAGTGTAACTCAGCTTTTTGTTGATGGATAACCACATTGTTCACAAAACTTTGAGGTGGAGCAGGACTGAGGTAACGAGAAAGTAAACACTCTCTTATGCCTGGTGCACTGAGCATGCAGCGTGAATACTCGCCCTTATAATTTCCACGACGTCGTTGGGTCATAAGTGACACTAAACAGCAGCTGGTTGCCTCACATTTTTAAGGTGTTTTTGGTGTGTGAGAAATCAGGTAGACGGCCGGTGCGGTGGCTCACACCTGTAATCCCAGCACTTTGGGAGGTCGAGGCGGGTGGATCACCTGAGGTCTGGAGTTCGAGACCAGCCTGACCAACATGGAGAAACCCCATCTTTACTAAAAATACAAAATTATATGGGCGTGGTGGCACATGCCTGTAATCCCAGCTACTTGGGGAGCTGAGGCAGGAGACTCACTTGAATCTGGGAGGTGGAGATTGCAGTGAGCTGAGATAGCGCCATTGCACTCCAGCCTGGGCAACAAGAGTGAAACTCTCTCTCAAAACAAAGAAAAAAAAAGAAAAAAAAGAGAAATCAGAGAGCCTCATTTTTGAAAGTCTGTGGCACTTCCCTCATTTTTGCCACCTCCGTTTTCTACATTATCCATGGATAGAAGATTAATTATACAAAAGAGGCGTTTCCAAGTCCAAATTTGAGGTATAGTAAGGAAACATCTCCCCAAATCGTTGTGCACAATTACTTCAATCCCCGTTGCAATTTTCCTGAAAATCGTCTTCTGTACTCATTTTTCCTCCCGAGGGTCTCCCGGCAAAGCAGCCCCATCTGGAGCTCCAGGGTCCCCAGCGTCTTACCTGCTCTTGCAGTTGTGTGATGTTTTCCTCGTACTGGGAATAATCTTTCTTACTGCCAGGATCTCTCTGCTGGTGCCACTTCAGGATGCGGCTTTCCAGCTTCATGTTGGCCTCCTCCAGGGCGCGCACCTTCTCCAGGTAGGAGGCCAGGCGGTCGTTGAGGTTCTGCATGGTGGCCTTCCCATTTCCGCCTAGGAGGGGGCTGCCTCTTCCAGAATCCCAAGACCCTCCGGTGGGTGGGCAGCCCCGCGTGGTGAGGGACAGGGAGATGCGGGCTCCCCCCGCACCGCCATGGACACTGGGAGCCCGGGGGAAGGTCCTGGGCCGGCCCCAGCCCCCTCCGGTGCCATGGAAGGAAGCCGAGGGGGTCTGGCTGAAGCTGTGTCTGGAATTCATGGTCCCATCTGTGTCTGGGCTCTGCTCCACTCCCTGGCACCGCAGAACTGAGCCGCCCCAGACTGCCCCGGATGGTTTTATGCCCTTTGCTGTGGGAGTGCCCTTCTCTGACAATTGTAGCAACAAGATCATATCATTGTGCAACGTGAGTTTCCTCTTGGTCAATCCCGAAGTGCCCCGGGCCTCTGCACACTGTTGTTGTTTAGAGCGACATCAATATGACAGTTTGCTTCCTCCCTTCTCCTGGTAACCTGGAGGTGTGGCCCACGACATCAGGTGGGTATTAGGCTCGGGTGTCTTTCTAATCTTGCAGTGAAGTTTTTCCATGGTTCATTTATCTGGAAAGGGTCAGGTCAAAGTCCACCAAAAAGAAAGCATATTCGGTGTAGTATAGATTTCTTTAAAAAAAAAAAAAAACACAGACATTAAACAGCAGAGATACACACACCTTTTTCCACCCCCGATAAGCCCCACCTCTAAAGGGAAGGTGAGTGAGGCTTGAGGAGGGAGAGCCAGCTCAGAACAGGATCTCGGGTCCTGGAATGAAGTTAGCTGTGCTGAGGCAGTACAGAAGGTGCTGAATATCTGATGCCTTTGTGGCAGTCACTGTTTGAAGGAAAGTACTTTCAAAGGACTTGCTCTTAAGAACAAACCCTCAATTATAGATATAATTTATTAATGAATGACCGAACCTTCCACTTCCAGGGTGCCTTTCATCCCAGCACGCCTCAAAACCAAACAACCCTGGACTGCGCTCAGGACTTCCCTTGGCCCCTGGGGGAGGAATGCAGCAGTTGTTAGCAGACCCGGACCCTGGCTGAGCCTGCCACGGCTGGGTTCTGTGTGTCTGTGACCTGCAGAGGGACGATGGAAAACAGGAAACCTGCCATGGGCTGTCAAATGTGGTTGATGAATCTTACATTTCATCTGCCAAGGTAAAGGTTAGGAATGAATAAAGAAGCAGTCTGGGGGCGGGAGCCACGTGCTAGTTACTGGCAGCTAGATTTAAAGGGGACTTACAAATAAAATGTCAGTGCAGGAAGGGCTTCTAGCCTCTCCGGTTCCAAGCCTCATTTGACAGATGAGGGAAACTGAGGCCTATGGTGGAGTGGGGAGGTTAGTGGCAGAGCTGGGGCTGGATTCTTTCTCCACATAGCACTATCTTGAATTGAATCTTAACAGATCCTGTGCAACACCCCTTTTTCATAATAATGGGACTTGCCAGTTGGTGTAGCTCTTTGATATGCTTCATTGAATCCGCACAACTCTTTACACAGCCAGGAAAGAGTTGTGGTCTTCATTCTGCTGACAGAGAATCAGGGTTTCATAGTGGGGGAAGGATCCAGAGCTGATTTGCATGCACAGTGTAATTGAGCACATGAATTCACAAGTGTCACTGCCCGAGTCTGTGCTGTCCTCCTTGCCTGGAAAGTCACCCACCTCTAGCTCCCCTGTAGTTCAAGGATGACCTCCTTCAACAATCATTTTCTGAATTCTCCTGCATGAGTTGGGTGACCCTTTAGCAGGAAACTGCCTCTTCTGGATGCCGAGGTCCTCCAAGGGGCAGACACCTTGGCATCCCACCTCATGGTGGAAGCTGGGAGCCCCCAGTCAGGCCCAGCCACCTCCTGTGCCTGGGATGAAGTCCACCCCATTCTTTCACCCCATTATACTGCATTTGTCTCTGCTTTGCATATTCAAAAAGTCCACACCATTCTTTCGCCCTGTTATACTGCATTTGTCTCCGCTTTGTGTCTGTTTTCATCACGTGCCTCTTTTGTCTGTTTCTCATATCTAAGATGTAAGTGACAAAGATGTAAGTGATGAATATGGAAAGCAGAGGCAAATGCAGTGCAATGGGGTGAAAGAATGGGGTGGAATTCATCCCAGGCACAGGAGGTGGCTGGGCCTGACTGGGGGCTCCCAGCTTCCACCATCTGACATCTTACATAAATGCTTTGCATTTATGTCACTTAAAGACATAAACTCTGCTTTCAAAAAGCCTACAGTCTCAGGCTTTTTCCAGTTTTGAGTACCAAAGTCTGGCTTCTTGTACGTATTTTGTAAACGTGTATTAACTCAATCATACACTTTTTAGAGTCAGGATTTTAACTCAGGTCCCCTGATACCATCACCTCCTGCTCCTTTTAGGACTCTTAGTTATAGAACCAGAAAGTAGGAAAATGCCTCTCCTGGGAATGGATTAGACATCCACGAAGGCCAATCCTTTCCAATTACAGATAAAGCCACCCAAAAGCACACCAGCTCTGCTCCTCCCGGCCTTACCACAGAAACTTATCCGGGAAGATTCTCTGAATAGTTTTCATTTCACTGTGGACGAGCTGGAAAAATGTAGCCGAACCTCAGGGAAGCTTGGAGAGTGCTTACAAAGAGTGCCTAAGTCCACTTACATTTCAGATGTGAGAAAAAGAAAAAAGAGACACATAATAAAAAAATAGAGCAAATGAGGGAACTAGGGAGACTTGTTGGGGCAAGTGGTGGAAAGCAGTGTTCTGCGGATGTGGACAGTTCCCGGTCATCAAGGCTGCGGGCGGCTCTGGTTCCTGTTCACCTGGACCCCGCCTTACCAAGGAAGAGAACATTCACCTTTAGCATGTGCAAGGCCTGGGCTGCATGCCCTTTCTCTAAATTCTCTCACCAGAATCTACAGTGCTTCTGTACTCACTTTAGGCATGTCTGGGTGGCAGTAACTTATGAACCCCATAAATTTGGCTCCTGTCTCATTTTATGACCACATGTGGGAGTTTTGCTTTATAGGGGTTAACCTTGAGCAAAAGATTTCTTGTATCATAACAGGACTAGGGTAGGGAAAAACTGGTGATGAGACCTGAGAGCACTGGGGAGAAATAGTCTCCTCTTCTAGTACTGTTGTCTGACGAGTTCCCATAACTTCTTTCTTTTTTTTTTTTCTCGAGATGGAGTCTAGCTCTGTCGCCCAGGCTGTAGTGCAGTGGTGTGATCTCGGCTCATTGCAACCTCCGCCTCCTGGGTTCAAGTGATTCTCCTGCCTCAGCCTTCTGAATAGCTGGGATTACAGGCATGCACCACCATGCCTGGCTAATTTTTTGTATTTTTAGTAGAGACGGGGTTTCACCATATTGCCCAGGCTGGTCTTGAACTCTTGACCTCGTGATCTGCCCACCCCGGCCTTTCAAAGTGCTGGGATTATAGGCGTGAGCCACCGTGCCTGGCCAATTTTCCATAACTTCTAATGTGTAGAGTTCCATTGGATTTTAAAAGAAATAATGCCTTTTTGGGGTAAAAACAATACACGGTTATTATACAAAATCAAGTGATACCTGATACAAGAAAAAAGATTTACAAATTCTACCACATACAACCTTTGGTGCTATTTGGTGAACATCGTTTTAGATACTATGTGTATGCATTGGACAAAAGAATGGCTGGAATAATTGCAAAATCGTGCTCATGCGACTTACTCCATTTTAGAAAACCTTAAGTCAATTAAAACATTTTAATTGGCAAATAAGAAACTAAAGTGAATTCACTTTAGTGATGTAGTTTTTATAGTTTAAAAACTTTCATCACATTCTTTTAAATGTTACATTTTTAAGAAGGGTAAAATATTCTGTAAATGCCAGTATTTGTGGAATCGCAGGACTGGAAAGAAGAGCAATACTGAGCTGCTTGTAGATTTTTGCTTTTAAGGAGGACAACGGCAGAGCGCTGAGCTTGTTTTTGAACTATTCTTAAAGAGCTCAAAGGATGAAGGCTCCAAATGCTTCCTCAGTAGATGGCCAACCTTTACTCCACCTTTTGGTTCATAAGCATTTCACCGGCTTTCTTTTGGTATTTCTGTAGAGTTCAAATTGTTCAGATTCAAAATCATTCTCCTTTGCCTAACTTTCTGGCTGAAACATTTGTAGTTTTCACATTCCATTCACCTTTCTGATGAACTGAGATGTCGTCATTGAAAGGGAGTGGGTATTTTGTGAGCGGGCTCAGCTGGTGAGTGAATGATGGGGTTGCATGCAGGTGTGCTGGGGTCAGAAGGGAGCCCTATCAGCAGGTAGCTGTCATGAACGGGGTGCACAGTCTGTTTGTGTGCCTTTTAAAGATAACCATTCCATCAGTGAAGCGTTTTATAGGCACCCGCTCTTTATAGTGGAGAAGAATGGCCAAAATGACTCCCGAGTGTATTTTTACTACATATGACATTTCAGAACACATGAGTGGTAGATCTTCAGGCAAAATTGCTATGCTATTATCCTATGATTTGGAAGGTTACATAAGATTAGACATTTGTAGAAATGAAACATGCCCATTGAAAAATGGGCAAAGGACATGAACAGACACTATATACAGATACTATTTGCAGGCAACTCTTAAGTTGGCTGTTGTTTTCTTCCTTGTTTGAAATACTGTATTGAATACAGCAGTACCAGCAGCAGGACTTCCTAACTCACATCATCTCTCTCTTAGCCCCTTTTCCTGGACACATAGTAATATGAGAAAATGGTCTAAGGATCATGCTGTAACAATGTGTTTTATATTAACCTACTTGATCACTCATGCTTAAGCCCTTGTAGCATCTTATCCATTGGGAAAATGTTCCTAGCTGAAAAAACTCAATCCAGTGCTTCAATTGCAGCTGTAATTTTAAACACGAAATTCAATAGACTTTAAGAAGTTAGTAAAATCTCTAAAACTGTATGCAAAATTTTCTCTGTGTGTTTATATGCTTACTTTTCTGAGGAGTAGGAGCTTTCATTAACTGTTCTTTTAAAAAATTTTAATTAGGCCAGGCATGGTGGCTCATGCCTGTAATCCCAGCACTTTGGGAGGCTGAGGTGGGTGGATCACCTGAGGTCAGGAATTTGAGACCAGCTTGGCCAACATGGGGAAACTCTGTCTCTACTAAAAATACAAAAACTTAGCCGGACGTGGTGGCAGACGCTTGTAATCCCAGCTGCTATGTAGGCTGAGGCAGGAGAATCGCTTGAACCCAGGAGGCAGAGGTTGTAGTGAGCTGAGATTGCACCATTGCACTCCAGCCTAGGGAACAAGAGTGGAACTCCATCTCAAAAAAAATTTTTTATATTAATAGTTATTTTTTGAGATAGGGTCTCACTCTGTTGCCTGAGCTGGAGGAAACTTTAGTTTCCTTCCCTCTGTTGGTCTCTAGTTACCGATAAAACTTTTAGAATTTTCATATTTTATTAGAACACAATATTGGACTTTAAAACACAAGATATTTATCCCATTTTACAGACAAACAAACAGTAACCAAAAGAGGAGAAGTGCCGCCTGCCAGGCCCCATGGCACCATGGCAAGCCAACAGCAGAGCAAGGACCAGCAGCAGGACTGTTGTCATTCGTGTCATTGAGCTCCTTATTCTTCTCCTCCTCCTCCTCTCCTCCTCCTCTTCCTCTCCTCCTCCTCCTTCTTCTTCCTCCTCCTCCTCTTCCACCTCCTCTTTTCTTCTCCTCCTTTTCTCCTCCTCCTCCTTCTTCTCATTCTCCTCCTCCTCCCCTCCTCATCCTCCTATTCTCTCTCTCGCTCTCCTCCTCCTTCTTCTTCTTTTTCCTCTTCCTCCACTTCCTCTTCTCCTCCTTCTCATCCTCCACCCCTCCTCCTCTTCTCCCTCTCCCTCTCCTCCTCCTCCTTCTCCTCCCCCTCCTCCTCCTCCTTCTTCTTCTTCTTTTCTTCCTCCTTCTTTTTCCTCCTCCTCCTCCTCTTCTTTTTTTCTTTGTCATGATGATGCTTTAGGTTCACTAAAATTTTTGCAGTTGTGGGATATTGATTCAAGCACCTGCTCATTTACAGTGGTTGAATATATTTAAAATGATTTTATTGTTTTTTTTCTCCTACCCCCAAACTGTACATTTCAGCTCTAATTCCATTATTGGTTGACTTCCACAGCCACAAATCATTTGACTTAAAATCCTCTAAATTAGTTATTAATTTTATTTCCTTTAGAGGTACTCTGGTTTTATAAATAGACTAATATGACACAATTTCCACTTTAAAAAATTTAAGTTTTTATTTCAATAGATTTTGGGGAACAAGTGGTTTCTGATTACATTAATACGTTTTTTGTTTGTAGATGATGCAATCTTTTTAGAAAATTATTACTTTTTTAAGTTCTGGGGTACATATGCAAGATGTGCAGGTTTGTTAACATAGGCAAACATGTGCCATGGTGGTTTACTGCACCTGCCAACCCATCACCTAGGTATTAAGCTCGGCACGCATTAGCTCTTTTCCCTAATGCTCTTCCCACCTACCCTCCCCTAAAAGGCCTCAGTGTGTGTTGTTCCCCTCCCTGTGTCCAGGTGTTCTCATTGTTCTGCTCCCACTTATAAGTGATAACATGCGGTGTTTGGTTTTCTGTTCCTGTGTTAGCTTGCGGAAGATAATGGCTTCCAGCTTCATCCATGTCCCTGCGAAGGACATGAGTTGTTCCTTTTTATGGCTGCATAATATTCTATGATGTAGATGTACTACTATTTTTTTTAATTTAGTGTATCATTCATAGGCATTTGGGTTGGTTCTCTGTCTTCGCTGTTGTGAGCAGTGCTGCAACGAACATTCTTGTGCATATATGTTTATAATAGAATGATTCATATTTCTTTGGCATGCTACCATGCCTGTTAGGGTGATACCCAGTAATGGGATTGCTGGGTCAAATGGTATTTTCAGTTCTAAATCTTTGAGGAATTGCCACACTATCTACCACAATTGTTGAACTAATTTACATTCCCACCAACAATGTAAAAACATTCCCGTTTCTCCACAACCTCACCAGCATCTGTTGTTTCTTGACTTTTTAATAATCACCATTCTGACTGGTGTGAGATGGTATCTCATTGTGGTTTTGATTTTCATTTCCCTAATTATCAGGGATGTTGAGCTTTTTTTCATATGGTATATTCTTTAGTGGTGATTTCGGAGATTTTGGTGCACCCATCGTCCAAGTAGTGTACACTGTACCCAATGTGTCGTCTTTTATCCCTCACCCCCTCCCACTCCTACCTTTAAGGATCCTTCAGCCTCTAGATCCAACAGTTTAGTTTTATTTTGTTTGGTCTTTCAGTATTCTGTCAAATGACACAACCTATTATGTGAGGGTCTGCTTGGGTGCTTAGGAGCAGTTACTGATCTTTACCCATTTATACCTGGAATTCAGAGTTATCAGTGCTCAGAGAGACACTGCAATTTGGCACCATCACCAATAGAGAAAATCTGGTTGTCAAGATCTTCTCACATGGCTGCGATGAAGTCGTCATCATCTGAGTGACATATTTATCATTCGGTGCCTTGGTATAAGCCTGAGAAGAATGGATTTGTCTAGTCCATCATACTGGGAGTTGACCCTCATTTATCATTATCACCTTCAGAGGATGAGGCCACCTCCTCCCTCCTTCCAGCTTCCTTTTCCAACTGACACCAAGCCTTTATGAGGAGGCAAGTGACATTTCAGCTAGATAACTTCTTTGAAAGGACTGCCAGAACACTTTGACTTAAGCCTGGTTTTAGGAAGATCCTTAAGTCCTTTTGCACGGCCTCCGACATGCCGCCAGGCCTAGTGCAGTGATTTCACCTATTTAAGGTGACAGCAGAAAAAACAGAACCCCACAAATGGGTGGGAAGTGCTGCTGCAAAACTGAAATGGTTTCACTCTCCTTTTTTCTTTATTATCATCTTAATCCGATGGATATCATAGGTAATCAAATAAATCCTTTATACAAAGACCGTTGTCATGAATAATCCTGGAATTCACCTGCATGTCAGCTTTAGTTTACCCTGGGCGTTACTTTCTTTTGCCTTAGAAGGAGACGTTCTGAGTTAACTGTGGTGTTGGTTGCTGAAGCATCATCTCATGCAATTTGCTGAAGTCTGGTCCTGATAGGTTTTACCTTTAGCCCAGTGTGGCTCACGCTGCGGCAGGGCCAGTGTACGCAAGGCTGCTGGAAGGTCCTTGCTCCCAGCGTTCTTCCTCACTTGACAGTAGATGCCACCTGAAATCCAACCATGTATTTGTTTGGTTCATCCAAATATTGCTTCTTAATTTTTTTTTTTTGAGATAGAGTCTTGATTTATTGTCCATGCTGGAGTGCAGTGGCATGATCTCAGCTCACTGCAACCTCCGCCTCCCAGGTTGAAGCCTCCTGAGTAGCTGGGATTACAGGCGCCCACCACCATGCCCTGCTAGTTTTTGTATTTTTTGTAGAGACACGGTTTCACCATCTTGGCCAGGTTGGTCTCGAACTCCTGACCTTGTGTGATCCGCCTGCCTCAGCCTCCCAAAGTGCTGGGATTACAGGCGTGAGCCACCACACCTGGCCAATATTGCTTCTTATTAAAAAATAAACCTTAATACATTGTTCACACAAAAAACCCATTGTTTGCCTCTTCATTCATTAAACAAATATTTATTGACTGCCTACCCTGTGTGGAATAGAGAGGGTGAGGAGGAGAGCAGAGCGAGAGGATGCGGTGATGCATAGGACATGGGGTCGCTCCGGGCTTTCTCAGCTCTGCTGAGTATTTTGATCTTCAACACAAGAGATGTAGAAAATTAAGAATTTAAGCAGGGAAGTACTGTGCCATGATCTTCAAAAAGATCACCCTAGCTGTCTTATGAAGAATGAATGAGGGTGAGAATGAAGGGGTGGGGATGGCTAGGAAACGACTGCCCCTGTCCAGAAGAGAGATGATGGAGGTTTGCTTATTAATTATGATTGATTTAGTAAGATACTCGGGGATATCAGAGTAAGAGCACAGCAGTAACTACTTTTCTGCCATGAGAAAGAAGACATAATAAAAGTCAATTTATTATTGACTTTTATGACACCTGTGGTGTGTATGTGCTGCATTTATTATTCAAGAGGATTGTACAATAAACATGGTATCTATTATGGTACCTTAAACTGTACGTGTTTGATATGTATCTTGTTCAGTATGCTTTTTGACAGGAAGTAATCATATGTTTTGTCAAAATATTTTTTTGTTCAAGGTTCTCAACTTGCTTTATGGACAAGTAACTACCATGATGGACTTTTTCTTATGGATGTAAGAACTAAGGCAGTGAAAGGAGGAAGCAGTGAACTAAGAGTTCTACAGTGAACTACATAATAGCATGTAACATAGGAATGCTACATCATGGAATCTGACATATGGAATGTGAGCATTCTGTATGTTACATTGTGTTATAATAACTGGGACTTAAGGTAGAGAGGAGTAGTGAACTCATATTTCTTCCCTAGGAAGGCTTGAGTTTCCAAATGCAGATAAAAGCCATTTCCAAATGCCTTTGGTTAGGTCCCACTCTGATCTTTTCCTTCTATCTTTGCAATAATTTATTCCCTAATTGACAGAGATAGTGATGAAAAGTCTATACCTCCCCTTTCATCACTATCTCCGTCAATTAGAGAATAAATTATTGCAAAGTATATATTGGTTAAAAAAAAAAAAGAGGAGGAGGCAGTTTTGCATGACGGTTAAAAGTGCAGGATCTGGAGTCCTATGGTCCTGGGTGTGAATCCTGGTTCTGGCACTATCTGTATGATTCTGGCTATCAACCTCTCATGCCTCACCTTCTTCATCTGCAAAATGAGTAGTTGTGTAGCAAATGTACATAGAGAACACTTAACACTTTGGCACATTGGAAGCACTCAGTAAATGTTAATTATTATTATTGTTGCTATAAAAAGATGACCCCACAAGGTTATGGAGTATGTTTACATCTTCAAACTATTAGTTAAGATATAGCCTTAAACATATACTCTTCTTATGCGCCAGTGTCCCCTGAGGCTTGAAGTGCCACAGGGAAGCTTGATTGGTTGGTGAATTTAAACACCTGTGACTTTATGACTTACACCTCAATCTCCAATTTTGGTTTTGGGGTTTTAGAGAGATAATACATGGGCTGTCTCTTTCTATCCTCCCTCTCTGTATTTCCTTTGGTGTGGGAGGAAGAGTAACGGCCCCCTAATGATGCCCAGGTATTAATACCCAGAGCCTGTGAATAGGCAATGTTACTTGGCAAAAGGTAATTAAGGTCACAAATAGATTTAAGATTGCTAATCAGCTGGCTTTAAAATAGGGAGAGTATCCTGAGTTATTTGAGTAGGCTCAAGGTAATCAGAATGTCTTTAAAAGTGGAAGAGGGAGGTAGAAGATTCAGCCAGTGTAGGCGAAGGAGATGTGATGAAGGCAGAGTTGATGAGATTGCTGATGGTGAAGATGGAAGCGGTGGACAAACCCAGCAACATGGGCAGCCTCTGAAAGCTGGAAAAGTTTGGCAAGAAAACAAACTCCCCCCGCTGCCCGAACCTCCAACACTTTGATTTTAGTACACTGAGTCCCAAGTCAGACTTCTGAAATAGAGAACGGTAAGATAGTAAATTTGTGTTGTTTCGAGCCATGAAATTCATGTTGCTTTGTTACAGTGGCAGAACATTAATATCGCAAGGGTGTGTGTGTTTGTGGGGGAAACATCCCATAGGAACTCTGGTGACCGATTTTTGCTGAAGATTAAATCAAGGTGAATAGACTATCTTTTCCATGTCACTTATAGAACTTATTTCCCATATACATACTTAGGATAGATCTTTAATGATTAGCGTAATAGCAAAGATGGTTATAGTTACTATGTTTCATAAACCCTAAAAAGGCAAAATTAAAAAAGGTGGATTTTTAAATTAGCAAATTAGTATATATGATATACCTCACAAAATTATAGAATTTAAATCACATTTAATTAAACATTTTACAAATAACTTTTGTGGAGAAGCAGAAAATTACATAAAAGCCAAGCTGCTCCTGAAGACCCATGGCACATGGGTACCACCATTAGGGCAAATGTGAATTTGTGTCTTTTATTCACAAGCTGAGCCTATCTCCCTCCTGATCTCACCCTTTGTCCACAGCTCCCCTTTCATCGCTAATTATTATTTACTACGTAGTCTACATGTCATTACTCCAAAGAGATGGTGCTGTAACTGGACACGGGACACGATCTCCCTGCAATCTTAGTCTCACTCCACATTCTGTTCCATGTAAGTGAATTCCAAATGACCTCTTGGTTCTTCTTACCCTGCAGCCACAAAAGCACACCTATTCTGCTCTTCCTCTTTCTTATTTTGTCTATTCCTCCCAGTGCCTTTCCTAAATACACAGATACAGCATCTTTGGTTTCTCTCTGAACCCAACACACTTGATTTCATTTCTGATTACTATCCCCCTAATTACAATTTGTATCCTTTCTTGAAAGAAATCCTAGGGGTGGGCTTTGGATATCCCATCAGTCTTGTGTCCTGTTACTCTTGGGATGAGTCAAAACCAGGAAGTCCCTTGCAGGTTTGGCAACCCACAATTGCTGAAGAAGCCACGAATTGTTAGAAATATGAGTATCTGGCATCCATTGTTTTGAGCCTGTGCTCGCCATGAATATGAACGGTGTTAGAAATGAGACCTACACTTTCCTGGGGCTTCTCCATTCAAGACCTCTTAGTTTTATATCTAGTAGAACAGAGCTATACTGTGCCAATCTTCTAGCAATAAACCTCACACAAACCCAATAACCTAATTATTGTGTTAGAATGAGAAGAGATGAAGATGCTGTTGAGTTAGGTCATCTGGTCTCCAAAGAGGAACTTCACAAGGTGATACTTTTTTGTGAAGTTATGGTGGTCTACATCTGTTCTTAGGCTGGTGGGTTATTAGTGCTCCAGAACCAAAGGGATACTCAGGACTGACTCACAGTAACCTGACTTTTAAGTGCCCGATGAATCAGACAGAATGCAAACTTATTAATTTAACATTGAGAGTTGATCCATTTTATAGCCACAGAGTTCCCAACTGCAAATCAACGCGCCTTCTTTGTTGTACTTAAGAATTAGACAAATCAAATTGTAATAAGAAGGCTTTTGTCAAAAACGGAACTAGAAGAGAGATGTGGGGTCTTGAGGAATGAGGTTGAAGAACTGCCTCAAGTCCACACGTGCTTATGTGATGGTGTTCATGTGTTCAAGTTGCTCCTTCCTGGATTGGGCTGGACACTGTGGAGTTGTGTTTTTAGGGCTCACTTTCTCTTTTTAAAAAATTTTCTTAACCGCTTGGACCACCAGGGATAGTGTTCACCTTCTTTAGACCTTCAAGACAAGCATTATTTCTTTAATTCTTTATAGCTTTGGTTAGGCTACATGTATGACGTTGTCAAACTTGAGTAATCATTTAATTGATTGGGCATTTGGAATAAAGAGCATATGAGTTTGTTCAAATTCTGACTTTAACATTTACTAGCCTTGACACTGAGCAAATTAACTTCTGTAAGCCTTGGTTCACTTGTTAGTAATGTGGTATTAACAATAGCATGATAGGGCCATTGTGAGAATGGAGTGAGATAATTCATGTAAAGCACATAGCAAAATGTCTAGACATAATACTTAATCTATTTTTAATTGAATGAAAGAAACATTGCTCTTTCTACTTTTTGGCCCTAGGAGACACTGTGGCTTCTGTGCATCTGTAATTACTTTGATCATGTGTTGACGGTACTATGTCCATTTTGAGAGTTCTAGAGAAGCCTTGCAGCTGTTTTCTCCATTGACCCCATAGCTTGACTCCAGGAAACATTGGGCCCACAAGGAACAAGGGTAACAGATATTGTACCAAGAGAAAGGTCATCAGTCCTGTCTGAGTTGCCCTGTCATTTCCGTTGTCCACAAAAGTGATCCTGTTACAGGGATGACTTCAAACTGTTCTCCCTCCTCCTCCTGGGCCATCTTCTTCCTACTGGCTTGCAAAGAGTGTCAGGGTTGTTATGTGAGGGGGAGGTCCTTTACAACTGAGCTCCCTAACATTCTGGAAAACAGAAGAGCTGGACCTGTGTGTGTTTTTTACTTTGGGTCAGGTGTGACTCAGCTTTCTTTTAAAAAGAAAGGTTCCATCCTTAATCTAGCACTTTCATCAGTTATCAGAATGGCTTTGCATGACCATGCCACTGTCAGTTGACTCAGGTGAAATAATTCATTAGCTCCTGTGGGATTGTTTTGCCAAGTGAAGCTTTACAAGGCAGTATAATGCAACCCTGGTTGCAGGTTTCTGGGTGCCAGGCATGCTCTAGGAGCTTTGCATGCATTAATTAATGTCGTCATCTCAGCCCTGTGAAGTAGGTACTATAAATAGCCCCATTTTAAAGATGAGGACATAGAGAGGTTAAATAACTTGTCTGAGATCTCACGGTATGTGGCAAGGCTGGGAATCAGAGACCCAGGTGGTCTAGGTTTAAGTATGTTTTTTTTTTTTTTTTTTTTTTTTTTTTGAAAGAAAGAAAAAGAGAGGAAAGAAAGTGAGAGTGAAAGAAAGAAAGAAAAAGAATGTATGAGAGAAAGAAAGAGAAAGAAAAAGAGGGAGAGAGAACAGGATTCTTGTTCTACTGCCCA
>CAUYLG010031800.1:0-82365 GCA_963573385.1 Cacajao melanocephalus | reverse complement strand
CACCTTTAGGCAGGGCACTACTGCTCCGAGTTTCAGCCACTCCTCACATTGGCCTGCCATGCTGTCTAGGGAATCCCAGTTGTTGTATGTTTTGGGGTTCTGCTGTTCTCAAGCCCATCAGTTGCCCTGTTGCTTCTCTCTGCTTTCTTCTTCACAGACACTGATAAGTGAAGGTCTTGTGGCTGTCTGTGTTTTGACCCCCGTCCCTGTCTTTGTATTGTGGGGTTCAGTAGAGTTACTTGGTTGCCTGGTTTTGTTGTAAACATGGTCTGTGGGTTTTGGGTTTGCTGTCTAGTTGCTCTGTCTTTACGTGGGCCCCTGTACTTCTTTCTCTCCTGCCCATTTACTCTGTCTTCCACATCATTGCATATGTTTGCTTGATCCTTCAGGTGACCAGTATGCACTGAAGATGAGGTTTGTGGACCATGTGTTTGATGAACAAGTGATAGATTCTCTGACTGTGAAGATCATCCTGCCTGAAGGAGCGAAGTGAGTGTGACTATTCCTCTCCCCTGCACCCATTTTCTCTGGTTGTACCCTTGTGGTACTCTAAGGGGAGCCTATGTTCTAGGGGCACAGTCTTTCTGTCACTTTTTTCTAGATTTACTTTATCAGGGAACGTCTACTTGGCCTTCTTGAGTCACATGTCCACTCTGACTGCCAGAATGAGAGATCCCTTGATTTTTATCCTGTGTAGTATGTTCCATGGGGGAAAGGTAGTTCCTCAAGCAAATCCAGGGTGTGCTGTTTACCAGGAGAAGGGACAGTGGTCCTGGGCAGACAAAAGCAGGACGTGTCCCCATAAGAAGCTCCCATTCATGTGAAGAGAAAGAATATTCACAACAGCTTGTGAGGCATCTGTTGAAGCCCCTAAGGGACTCACTGGTTAGAATGTACAGGAGAGCTGTGCCAATTTTGTGACTCCCAAGGAGCGGGGCCAGACCTATGAGAACTTGGGAGTGGAGGATACAGTGGGACAGTTGTTGCCCCAGCAGAAGAGGGCTTTAAAAGAAAGGGCTTTCTGGCAGTGGCTCCCCTGTCTAAGAGAGTTGGGTTCTCCATAGCTAGGGAGGGAGCTCAGTGGAGAAGTACGAACTTAGTGACCTCAAAAGGCCCCATAGCCTTGGAATTCTTTGATTCTAAACGTGGTTCATTGGTGTAGTTGGTTGGAGGCTATATTTTATTTCCATCTGCTTCCAGGAACATTGAAATTGATAGTCCCTATGAAATCAGCCGTGCCCCAAATGAGCTGCACTATACCTATCTGGACACATTCGGCCGCCCTGTGATTGTTGCCTACAAGAAAAATCTGGTAGAACAGCACATTCAGGACATTGTGGTGAGTGGCTCCACTGTTTGCCTTGCGTGCTGTCTTTCCCAGACATGGGCACTGGGGCCGAGGACTCACCCCCTGTCCCTCCTTGGGCTGGAGTTGTTTGAGCCCACAGCCTCTTCTGGGCTTGGGATGGGGCAGCAGGTTGAGTGGGCCATCCTGGGTGAGTCTAGGCTCCCGTGTCCCTGCAGCCCTGATGAAGCCTGTCTCCTGCTTCTCCTAGGTCCACTACACGTTCAACAAGGTGCTTATGCTGCAGGAGCCCCTGCTGGTGGTAGCAGCCTTCTACATCCTGTTCTTCACCGTCATCATCTATGTCCGGCTGGACTTCTCCATCACCAAGGTACCCTCTTAGCCTTCTTCCTGCTTGTCATTTGTGTCATTTGTGTCCTCATAATAGCACCAGCTTGAGCACTGATCCTCACAGTGAGCCCAGGGGAGGACACCATGGCCAGAAGACCCCTGCCTGTGTTCATCCTTGTTGGAAGGGTACTTTGTTTTTTGTTTCTTGTGGTGACCTGCATAGGAGGTTAAGTGTCTGCTTCTGTCTTGTTTTGGCTCTGGAGACAGAGTAACCTGGATGCTCAGTTGAGGTAGAAAAAACATGAAAAGATTGGTGTACTCTTGGCACCATGCCTCAGGGTAGGCACTAGTACCAGGCACTTATTGGAGCCTGGGGGGTGAGGCTTTGGGGAGGACGCAAGCGAAGCTGGTGCTTGAGGACTGTGGGAACGTGATGACAGGCACAGGATGTGTTTTTTTTTTTTTGAGACAGAGTCTCGCTCTTTTGCCAGGTTGGAAGCAGTGGCGCAATATCAGCTCACTGCAACCTCCGCCTCCCAGGTTCAAACAATTCTCCGGCCTCAGCCTCCCAAGTAGTTGGGACTACAGGTGCGCACCAAGGGTGTGCTTTTAGTGGTGCGGCCTAAGAGGCCCCAAGGGCTACCTTGAGGAGGTGACAGGCAAAGAAGGTGGGGAAGGACAATCAGCTGGAGGGGCTGATGTTTGTGAGACAGCAGGGAGGGGTTTTGGTAACACCTGTGGATAGTGGCAGGGCACGTGTATAAGATGTTGATCCACCCTGTATGGGTTCACTTATACGCAGGTTTTTTTCAATCAAATGCAGCTAGGAAATACAGTACTCAATACAGTGTTTGAGGGATCTGAAACCAAATATGTGGAGGGTTGACTTTTTGTATACTTGGGTTCCATAGGGCTGACTGCAGGACTTGAGTATGTGCAGATAGTTGGTGGCGGGGGGCGGGGCAAGGCGCTTCGAAGGATAACTCTGTGTGTGTGTGTGTGTGTGTGTGTGTGTGTGTGTAATTGCTGAATCATTTGAGGTTAAGTTGTAGACATTGTGCCCCTTTACCCTTGAATAGTTGAGCATGTGTGTAGCCTGAGAGCAAGGGTATTCTCTTACATAATCACAATACAGTGACCAAATTCAGGAAATGTAATGTTGCTAAAAATCTGGTAGAACAGCACGTTCAGAACTTTGTGCTGAGTGGCTCCACTGTTCTGCCTTCTGTGCCTTCTTCCTCAAAGAATGGGTAATATAATTGGCCAGTTAATTATTGCTGTTGACCAACGTGGAGTCCATAATTAAATTTTGCTGACTGCTTCCTGACCAATCACAGCTCACTGCAGCCTCGAACTCCTGGGCCCAAGCCATGCTTCCGTTTCATCCTTCCAAATAGTTTGGGACTACAGGAGCATGCCACCATGGCCAACTAATTTTTTGTATTTTTATTAGAGATGGGGTTTTCCACGTTGCCTAGGCTGGTCTCAAACTGCTGGACTGAAGCAATCTGCCTGCTTTGTCCTCCCAAAATGTTGAGATTACAGGTGTGAGCCACTGCATTTGGCTAAAAATTTTTTTGTAGAGACGGAGTCTCATTATCTTGCCCAGGCTCGTCTTTACCCCTGACCTTAAGTGATCCTTCTGCCTCAGCTGCCAAAAGTGTGGGGATTACAGGTGTGAGCCTCCATTCCTGGTCCTTTCTTTGTGTTTAATGACTTTGACATTTGTATTTTAGAGACTAGATTTATACAGTGTCCCTTAATTTTGGTTTATATAATGTTTCCTTCTGATTAAATGGACAAGACTGCTATAAAGTAATGTTGTGTGTGCAGAGCACACTGACATCATCCTGTTCACATCTGTCTGCCTGCTTTACTGGACTGTGAAGTGAATGTCTGCTTCATCTTTATGGCCCTAGTCTTGCCCATTGCTGAACTTGGTCCAGATTAGTACTTTCTCTGACTTTCTAAGAAGGTGGCATTTCTTTTTTGGATGGCTGGTGATGGCAGATGTTCTTTGGGAGATAACGTCAGAGTGGGCCCAAGCCTGGATGTTGTCACACATGGTCCCTCTCCTTCCTTCAGGATCCGGCCGCGGAAGCCAGGATGAAGGTAGCCTGCATCACAGAGCAGGTCTTGACTCTGGTCAACAAGAGAATAGGCCTTTACCGTCACTTTGATGAGACTGTCAATAGGTATAAGCAATCCCGGGACATCTCCACCCTCAACAGTGGCAAGAAGAGCCTGGAGACTGAACACAAGGCCTTGACCAGTGAGATTGCACTGCTGCAGTCCAGGCTGAAGACAGAGGGCTCTGATCTGTGCGACAGAGTAAGTGTCAGGCATCACAGACTCTCTTGGCTTGGGGCCCTCCATGCCTCACTGCTGTGTCCGGGGCACACACTGGGCAGCTCTCTTGCTTACCTGCATGCTTGTGGGATCAGACTGCATCTGGCCATAGCTTTTCATATGGTACTAGTTTTTGTGGAGGAACAAGGGATTTTGGGGTCCTGGTTGTGAGCTGGGTTTGGAGGAAGCTCTGCCAGCCTCCTCAGCATTGTGTGCTCTTGTGGCCAGTATTGACAGTAACTGCTGCTTCTCCTGGAGGCCAGACTCTCTAGGCCTCAGGCTGCTCATGTTGTTGAACCTAGATTTTAGAATCGATGGGTTTGAATCTAGGCTCTGATTCAGAGTTTGTAAACCTGGCCAAGTCACCTAACTTTCTTGCCTCAGTTTCCTCATCTGTAAAATGGGAATGCTGTTAGCCCCCTCACGGGGGTTGTGTGTGTGAAATGAGTTAATGCATGCAAAATGTTCAGAACTGTGCCTCATGCAAGCTATGTAAAGGAGTTAGGTTATCTGTAAATGAGGACAGTAACCTCTTTGCAGAGGTGCCTCTCAGAGTCCCTGACTCCCCTGTCCCGTCACTGGCATTCCCTCTCCTCACCCTGTGTGAATTTCCTCATAGCACCTACCATTTCCTTTTTTTTTGGAGATAGATTCTCACTCTGTTGCCCATGCTGCAGTGTAGTGGTGCAATCGCAGCTCACTGCAAGCCCCACCTCTAGACTTAAGCAATCCTCCTACCTCAGCCTCCCAAGTAGCTGGGACCACAGGTGCACACCACCATGCCTGGCTAAGTTTTTGTATTTTTTGTAGAGATGGGGATTTCGCCTTGTTGCCCAGGCTAGTCTTGAACTCCTGAGCTCAAGTGATCTGCCTGCGTTGGCTTCCAGAGTGCTGGGATTACAGGCATGAGCCCTGCCCTGCACCTACCACTTCTGAAACGATTTAATCTTGTGCTTAATTGTTAATTATATGTCAGCATCTGAGGGCAAGATCCATTATCTGTCCTTACTGCTGTTTTCTGTAACCTAGAATTGCGCCTCACGCCATGGCTCACTAAACATTTGTTGAATGTTGAATAAATGTGACTATACCAGTTCTCAGTGTGACATACAGTAGGTGACAATGGCTGTCACCCCCCTTTCCCTTGCCATTGGTGATTTGCCTAATGGAATCCCTGGACCTAATTTGGCAAGCTGCAGGGAGAGAAGAGGACGGTAATAGAGCAGCCGCTATGTGCCAGGGTGTGTACCAGGTGCTGCCAAGTACTTTCACACGCAGTCCTCAACGATCCTGGAACGGAGATGAGGCCCAGGGATGGTGCAGGGCTTGTGGGTGGTGAAGTTGGCATTTGAAGCCAGGCCTGTCTTCTCCATAGCCAGCCCTGCTGCCCTGGGACACTGTGCTCTTTGCTGTATTTGTGGCTGGTCCCTGTGGAGCTCTGGGGTCTGTAGGCCCGGGAGATGGTGGGGCCTGCTGAGTTGGGTGGGAGGACCACTCATAAGTCCTGCCCTGCTCTTGCCTCGGCCAGGTAAGCGAAATGCAGAAGCTCGATGCACAGGTCAAGGAGCTGGTGCTGAAGTCGGCGGTGGAGGCTGAGCGCCTGGTGGCTGGCAAGCTCAAGAAAGACACGTACATCGAGAATGAGAAGCTCATCTCAGGAAAGCGCCAGGAGCTGGTCACCAAGATCGACCACATCCTGGATGCCCTGTAGCCCCTGCCCATGTCCTCAGGGGGGCCTGCACTTCACCGTGGCAGGCAGAGTGGGTGGTAGTGGGAGGTTGAGCGTGGAGGCCAGTCAAGGCTGACATCTGTAAAAGGCCTTTTAAGGAGAAACCAGGCCCTGCCTCAGGCAGTGTGAGCACCTTGCTGTTTGTCCTTAAATCTTTCCTTTTTTTAAAAAAACAAACAAAACTTAAAAATACTCCCATTAAAAACAAAACATCTTTGTGTTTTAAAAAAGGAATTTTCAATATTTGATCGGTATTCTGTTCTGAAGCCTAGGATATTTTTTCAGCCTATAAAGTCCCTTATTTTATGCCCTTCTAATTCCTGATGTTTAGGTATTTTGTGAGTGCATGTGTTATTTTTTTTAAAAGCGTGTGTGAACAAATGAAAATAAAGCAGGGACTGCGAACGTTGGTTTTTGTTCTCTTGGATCTCATAATTTAATTCTTAATTTTGGGAATAGTGCTTTTATCAAGTGCTTTTTTTCATTAAACAATGGATTTGCTTCTCAGCAAGTTTGTAAGGCGAGCATTTACATTTTACGTATCAGAACACTGAGGTATTCTAATACCAGAATGTTGAAAGAGGTAAAGTGGCTTAGGTCACAGAATGGAGTAGTGGAGTGAGGCCTCCATTTTTGTAGTTTTTTCATCCTTCCTGTAAGTCACATTTTACTCAGCATCAAGGAAACAGTGATGAGCAAAGGAGAGGTGGTTCCTCTCAAGGGGCAAAGGATTGAAAGGTCAGGTGGGTAACTGATAGTGCCAGTGAGTGCCAGGCTTTCTGCCCTCTTTACTCTCTTGGGGGGGTTCACTCCCTGTCTCCATTTAATGAATTCCTGCTCAGCCTCAGGCAACAGCTTAAGGTTACTGGGTCAGGAAGCCGTCCACTGCCTGCCACAGTCAAGACCTGTGATACCCTCGTTTTCCTTCATACCTCTCCTCCACCTCATCTACCACAGTTGGAATGTGCGTGATTACTGAACTAGCTTCAATAGGGCAGGAGTTTTATCTGATAAGCTCATCTTTATGTTAACAACTAGGTGTTCAGCTCAATCTGTGACACTTGGTTGGGTTATTGAATGTTTGCATGAGTGGCTTATAGACAGCTTTAATGTTGGCAGGTGGGTTGAGGGATTACTGGGGAAGTCTGTAGAAAACCAGTTGTGAGGAACTGATGTTGAATTTTGTTTCAGATATGGCAAAATTGAGATACTTGGGACATCCAACTGGGAATGTCCCTGGGCAGGTGGATAGTCAGGCCCTCGGATTCTAAGGTCTGGTGTGAAAATGGTATATGTCGGGCTGCTGGGCCTAGAGATGGTTATGGAAATGACGAGGAGGAGGCTGTGGCAGGTGAGGGTGTCTAGGAAGGGTATAGAATAAGAAGAGATCCAGAACTGAATATTACTATGACAAAGTAATAGTGGCCACCTGGGTTGACAAAGACCAGGTCTCTCCTAATCTGGGACAAGAAAGACCAGGACTGTGTGGCGTCATGAAGCCAAGTGGGAAAATGTTTCTAGGAGTGAATTATCAGCAAATGCTGTGGCTGAAGAGGAGACCGGGCAGTGCCTTTTGGCTGTAGGAGTGGATCACTGAAGCCTTTTACCCCACTGGTCACTTGAGAACTGTGTTGGTGTGGGGATGGGAATTGGACGGAAGTGAGGCTTTCTCTGGATACTGACAGTGCATTTCGCTGTAAAACAGGCTGTTCAAGGGATGATTGAGGGCCTCCAGGAGGATGTGCAGCTTGGATGGGCTACTCTTAAGAGGGAAGACACCAAGTGTGTTAAATGCCATTGGGAAACATCTGGTTGAAAATGAGAAGTTGAACATAGTGTTTAAGAGATTGTGCAGAGGGGAAATGGGGGTTCAAGGACAGTGAAGGATGGGATGGACAGAAGGAGGACCCTCCAGAGTGGGGCTCTGCAGTCTGATCCCTGGAAGGAAATCCCAGGCCTGCTGGTCTCTGTGACCTTAGGCAAGTCTTTCCGTGCAAAATGGAGCAGGGCTGTGTTACCTGCTTCCTAGGATGGCTGTGTGGGTCACATGCGGTTATAATGCGATATAGCAAGTGCTTGTTAAACAGCGACGCTCCTGTCCTGCGACCCCAAGCTCTGGCCTGAGCCAGGAGCGGAGGATTGGTCCTGTCCTGGGGGTTGGAAGGCGTGGAGGCCACGTTTAACCCGTGCTTCACACCACTGTGAAGTGGTGTGCCCGTGGACCCGGCCCCACGCACGCCTGGCCTCGGGAGTTCCTTCAGAAGGGTACATATCCTGACATGCCTGGGAAGCATCCGCTGCAGCCCCTGCTCCCCTAGGGAAGCCCCGGGCAGCTGTGCTTCATGGAGGGGCCCTGCTTTGCTGCGGCTGCATACCACCTCGGGCCATTTGGCCAGCTGCTTCACCAGCTCTCCTGTTTACTCATCTTCCTACTCTCCCTAAAACTTTTTCTCCGTTTTTTGGAGCAGTCAGCTTAGTCGAAACCAAGAGAACTCGTTGGGCCCGCATGCAGGTTGGTAGGCGCTCTCTGCTGGCCTGGTGGGCTTCTCGCAGGCCTGAGCAGCGAGCTGCGCCTGCGCCCTGCTGTCCCTTCGAAACATTGCGACACGTCACCAGGGGGCGCCGGGGAGTAAGGCCGAACACGCAGGCGCAGACTGCGGGCTCGGGCTAGAAAAGTCGCGCCTGCGTGGGGCTGCTCCTAATTTAGAGGCAGCGCGGCTCCGACAATTCTCCGGCTGTGGCGCCACCTATGGGTGTGGGCTCTTAAATGGCCACCTCTGCCCGAACTGAGACTGGGTCTGGGGTCGGCAGGCTCAGGGCCACTGGGCCGCTGAGAGGCTTAGCCATGGGGACTTGGGCTCTCAGCTGCCCTGGAAGGCCGCAGGGCTAGCTGGGCTGGCCAAGGCCAGTGGCTCTCCCAGCATCCTGTGCTGGGTGCATCCCTGGGCCGGGTGGGACATCCAGCGCTGCCCTCCCCACCCCAGACCTCTTCATATCCCTTGTTTGCTGGGACGGAACGCCTTAGACCACTGGCAGCCCTGCGCTTCCCTGATACGGTTTCCCCAGTAGTAAACAGGGTTTGCTTTTCAGCTTTTGCCTCAGCTCTAGCCCAGTCTGTTTCCCCTTTGTAAATCTCAGGGAGGAGGTGAAGTGGGGCCCTGGGTGTAAAACCAGGTTCAGGCCGGGCATCCCTTGGCTCAAGGGGGACATGTCCTAGACATCTGATAACTCTCATTTGGTGTTGGACCTAGCATATCCTCTCTGGCCGTCACATGACCGCATAGGCGTGACCCACACACTCCCACTCCTGTTCAGATTCCCAGGCCACAGTCCCTTTTGTCCAGCCTTGGCCAAGATGCCTGACACTAGTGGTCTGGCCCTGGCAACTTCCATGGCTGCAGCTTTGGGATGTTCCTGTAGCCACAGGTGGTCGCATGGCAGGCCCCAGCCAGCAACCTGGACCCTGGCTCAGGGAGGGGAAAACATGGCTGAAGAAGGGCTGGGTGTCACTTTTTCTCTTTCATTTGTCTTAGAGGCTGTCATGGGAGAAAACCCCAAGGACCCAGTGCGCCCTCACAGTTTCACCACAAGTATCCTGACCGGGCGTCTGGTGCCGAGCTGATAGTGCAGGCCCCGGCCGCAGCCCCGCCGGAAGCCCATGCTGCCAGCGGTTGGGGGCCGCAGGCTCAGACAGGAAATGCCCCCGAGTGTACCCCAGGGCTCATGGCCTCTGCAAAGGCCTGATGCTTTGGATGAGACCTGGCGCCATTTTGAAGCTGGGCCTGCCTCTGGAACTCTGGCCTGGTTTTGGGGCTGGTAGCCTGAGATCTGGGGACTGCTTTGTCACCTGCTCGGACAGGTGTGGGAGGTGATGGTAGAGAGCACCTTCAGACTGGGCTAGAGCTGAAGCAAAAGCTGAATGAGGCAGCCTGTCCCCTACCATGGCCAAGCCCTTTATGGTGTCCCCAGCCCAGCCCTTTAAGGTCTCAGCTTCTGTCAGGCCCTAGGTTCCACATGTAGTGTGACAGGCTCAGGAGTAAATGCAGGGGTCACAGAAGGGAGCAGACAGTAGAAGTACTGGGCGTGAGGAAACTCAGGCCAGAAGGGAGGGCCATCAGGAGGGGCCATCGCTGCATCTGAAGGATTTGCCTGAGGGTGATGGTGGGGAGGGAGGAGTCCAGACTCTTTTTTGACCTCCACTCATGAGATAGAATCCAGAAAGATTTGTTTTAAGACAAGTGTCTCAGTTTGTTAGGGCTGCTATAACAAAATATCATAGACTGGGTAGCTGTAAATAGAAATTTGCTTCTTACAGTTCTGGAGGCTGGGAAGTCCAAGATCAAGGCACCGGCAGATTTGGTGTTGAGAGATCCTGTTGCTTAGTTCGAAGATGCGACCTTCTCTTGTCCTCACATGGTGGCAGAGATGAGAGAACTCTTGGAGGTATCTTATAAGGGCACTAATGTCCACGCATGAGGGCTCTACCCTCAAGGCCTAATCACCTCTCAAACGTGCCACCCCTTAATGCTTCACACTGGTGGTTAGGTTTCAATGTAGGAATTCTGGGGGGATGCAGACAGTCAGTCTGTAACTGTGGGAAGGACAGGAGCCTGTTCAAATGCTGATGGGAAGGAAGTAAGTAACAGGGACACAAAGGTTGAAGATCCAGGAGAGAAGGGGCCAATGAATAGATCCCTGTAGAGCAGGATTCGGTGGGATTGAGGGCTTAAGGGTGAGATCTCATGGGAGAGCCCTGAGAAATTGTGCCTTCATTAGCACTGAGGAGGAGATCAGCAAAGACCCACTGAAGCTTTGCCTCCCCGGGCGGCCTTCCCTGTTCTCCAGGTGGGCTGAGAGGTCACTACCTTACACCATTGGGCCCTGCTCTCTGAAGTGGAAAATGGATTGTTTGCCTTCCTAGACTGGGTGCTCTCTTTCAGTAGAGTTTAAACAGAAGCAGCGCATCAATTCATTTAACAAATATCTTCAACTGAGTGTAGTGGACTTTATAAATGTCCTCCCAACACTTTGCGAGGCTGAGGAGGGAGGATCATTTAACCCTGGAGGTTGAGGCTGCAGTGTTATGATCACACCACTGCACTGCAGCGTGGGTGACAGAGTGAGACCCTGTCTTGAAAACAAAAACAATTTTTGTATATTTTGTAGAGATGGGGTTTCACCATGTTGCTCAGGCTGGTCTCGAATTCCTGGGCTCAAGTTGTCTGCCTGCCTTGGCCTCCCGAAGTGCTGAGATTACAGGCATGAGCCACTGCGCCTGTCCCATTTGCCGTTTTTAAGTAATGGACAAGGTTAGTCATTTTTCCTTGTGAATTTGCCCTCTTCTGTGTGGTTTATGTGTTGTTGAGGTTTTTGCCCTTTTCTTGGTGACTAGGAAAGCTAGTAACAGAAAAATGGGTGCTGATTGTGATTTCTGAAAGTCAGCAACTCAAAGGTAAACAGGAGTGTTCTGGAAAGGCCCTGCCTTGGGAGGGACAGGGACTGGAAGACCAGAGGGAGGGCCGCATGCCTATTTTTACAAATAAATGCAATCGGAATGGTTTAAAACAGACTATATACACACACCAAAAAAAAAAAAAATCCACTTTGTAGTGGGCACTGTTATGGGCACTGGCAGTACGATAATGATAAATGCAGGGAAGGAAATAAAATGGGTGATGTGATAAATGGATGTGTCTGGAGGGTCAGGAGGGCATCCCTTGGAGGAGACTCCTGAGCTGAGACTCAGGACAGCTGAGAGCTGGGCAGGGTGGTGTAGCAGGGCGTGGGCTGGGCAGCCACAAAGCCTCCAGCCTCTTTTCTCCTGGCCTCTTCACCACCCCATCCAGTCCTCTGGTGACTGCAGGACCTCCTGCCTCCAAGTTAGGTCTCGTTCACACCTGCTCTCTAGAGTGCTTCAGCTCCTCAGCTTCCAGCTTCCTCTTCACCAGGCCTGGGTCCTGGTGCCTGCATGTCCCCAGCACTTATGCACCCCAGCCTTTGCAGCAGGGAGCACTCATACCCATGCCAGGCTCCTGATGGTGTCTGGCCCACTCAAGGCTCAGGGATTGCTGTTTTTCTTCTCTGAGCCTCACATTGCTCACTTGGAGAATGGGGACTGTAACGCTATGAGGATTGGAAGGAGCTCAGAGGTGTGCCACCTGGGAAAGCCCCTGGCGCAGCACTGGCACAAGGAGCAGGAGGAGTCTTTTCCTTTGACAGATACTAGGTGACCAGTATAACCCTTTGGTTTGAACTGAGCTTAGCTGTTTACAAAGTGCTTTATAAATGTCCATTTATTCATTGGTTCAGACTGCGGATCAAAGGTCTCAGCACACATTGGGTTGGAGCTGTAGGCGTGAAGGGAGGGAGGAGCCAGCTCTTACTGAGACAGACGGACCTGGGACGGGTCCCTCTCTGCAGCTAGCACCTGTGTGAGCTTGGGCAAGGCCCTGCCCTCTCTGGGCCTCAAGTTTTCCTGCACAATGGCAGATGTCAGAGGGCCTTCTAGCATTGATGTGATGGGATTCTGGGGCCAGTTAGTGCAGGGAGAGTTCCAGAAACGGCCTCAATGGAGGGAGAAGATACTTTGAATGGATCTTTTTAAATCAAGCACTAGTTATATGAAAAAGGTAGAAAATTGATTCAATAAATTATGCAGGATCTTTCAAATGTTGGTACATTTTCTTAGATAATAACCAAAAAGTCACATTTGTCAGTATCACCATCACATAATTATGGACCCTCTGAAAGGATCTCGGGGGTCCCAGGGATCCTTTCCTCCACAGTGCTGGGATGAGTCAGGTCTGAGGTCCCCATGGCGGGTCTCCTGGTTGCCTCAGTGAATGCTGGGGGTGCTGTGATGCAATGTGGATCCTTCCTGACCCCTCTGACCTGTTCTAGCAGCGTGGGGCCTTCTCTGTCTCTGTCTTATGTTTACTGTCATGGGGGTTGCGCGGAAGGCACATAGCCACTGGGCCATGTGCTGGGAGCCCTGCGGGAGCAGGGTCAAAGGATAGGGTGGGGGATTTGTCAGAGTTGGAGGAGACCCTTCTGAACCTGACTGGGCTAGAGAGGGGTGCACTGGGGAGGGAGGCTTGGGCTGGGGGAATCCATACACACCTGGGGTGAGGAAGAAGAGAGGCGTTAGCTCCAGGAAGGTGTTATTTTGGGCTGTGACCTGTGTGTGTGTGTGTGTGTGTGTGTGTGTGTGTATGTGTGTATGTCCATGCGTCTCTGTGTGTGCACGTGTGTGTCTGTGTGTGTGTGTGTATATATATATATATATATGTGTGTGTGTGTGTGTGTGTGTCTTTGCGCATGTCATATGCCTGCCATGCACATGCAGCCCTTTCAATGCTCAGGTGTGCACCTGCCACTCACACCTGTGACTGCCACTAACACCTGTGACTGCCACTAAGGCTCACAGACATGCACACATGAGTGAACACAGGTGCACACCTGGCACTAGGCAGATCCATGCATGCCAGATAGGTGCACTTGCCATGCCCCTGGCCCTGGGGATACAGTAGGGAGTGGGCAGAGTCCCCACCACAGGGACCTCGTGCAGTGCACGGAGTTACCTGCAGAGTGGAAATGATAAGGAGCCTGCTTGCACTTGCTCTGCCAGGTGCTGCTCTGGCTGCCACTCTTGTCACTGAGGGAACTTGCACAGCATGTGAGCTCGGCGTGCCAGTCTCAGAGCCTGTGTACTCACCCTCTGCGCTACATGTCATTTCCCACAGACTCTCCCCTTCATGCACACATGCACAGACTCCCAGAGCCACGCAGAGGCACACAGGCTGCTCCAGGGCACACGTGCGTGCAGAAACACTTTGCATGGTGTGCTCACATGGTGAGCACACCCTGCTGCTGTGTGCTGCCATACGCTGCTGCTCTGGAGAGCACCTATCTCTTTTCTTTAAAAAAATTTAAATATAGGCCAGGCGTGGTGGCTCACGCCTGTAAACTCAGCACTTTGGGAGGCTGAGGTGGGTGGATCACAAGGTCAAGAGATCGAGACCATCCTGGCTGACATGATGAAACCCTGTCTCTACTAAAAATACAAAAATTAGTCAGGTGTGGTGGCACGCGCCTGTAGTCCCAGCTACTCAGGAGCCTGAGGCAGGAGAATCACTTGAACCAGGGAGGCATAGGTTGCAGTGAGCCAAGATCGCACCACTGTACTCCAGCCTGGGCGACAGGGCAAGACTGTCTTAAAAAAAAGAAAAAATTAAATATGCACATATTTTTTAAATTGTAGAAAATGGAGTCTTGCTATGTTGCCCAGGCTGGTCTTGAACTTCTGGGCTCAAGCAATCTGCCCACCTCAGCCTCTCAAAGTGCTGGAATTACAGGTGTGAGCCACTACACTGGCCACCTGTCACTTTCCTAAGTCTCAGCCCTAGGTCCTGTCACTCTCCCCTCTGCCCTTGGGGCCTATCATGAAGCCCTGAGGCCTGCTCACTTTCCCGACCACTTCTCTCCATCAGGCTAGGGCCCTGGGCTGGAGCTTGTGCACGGCACAAAGTCCTGGAGGAGAGGGAGTGGGTCCAGGCACACGGAGAGTGCATGTTGGATGGACATGGATGAAGACACCGCCTCACCGCCAGCACCTGCAGCTCTGCCCAAGAGCCCAGGGTTTCCTTCTCCACCAGCAGAGAGGTGCAGCCTGAGGCTGGGCCACTGGGCCACATGCTGGGAGTCTTGGAGGAGCAGGGCCAGAGGATGGGGTAGGGAGATTTGTCAGAGATGGAGGCTGACCTGAGGAGGAGACCCTTCTGAACTTGACTGGGCTAGAGAATGGTGATCTGGGGAGGGAGGCTTGGGCTGGGGGAATCAATACACACCCGGGGTGAGGGGGAAGAGAGGAGTTAGCTCCAGGAAGGTGTTATTTTGGGCTGTGATCCATGTGTGTGTGTCTGTGTGTGTATATGTATGTGTCCTTTGTGCATGTCATGTGCACATGTGCACCGATGCGTGTGCGTGCGTGCGTGTGTGTGTGTGTGTGTGTGGTGGGAAGCAGCCTGGGGCTGTCAGAAGAGGGCGGGAGGTGGGATCCCACCTATCTGGGCCTGAACTCTACTTGTGCCAGCTGGGTGACTTTGAGGCAAGTCACTTAAGTTCTTTCTGCCTGTTTCCCCTTTCAAAGAATGGACTAAATATTACTTATGTTGTGAGGATGACAAATCTGTGTGTAAACATCCGGGCACACACGAAGTGCTTAGGACACAGCAGTTATGATTTATTTGTGTGTTGCCTATGTGGGGTGGAAGAAGGATTTGGAGCCTTTTTAGGAGTTGGGAATTGCAGGTCTTGACAAAGCCAGTCTGGAAGGACCATCTGTTGGGGCTGCCCTGAGGGACTGTGGACACTGCCCCTATGTTTACAGAGACCTGAAGTCAGACATCCATGGACCAGGCACAGAGGCAACACACCGGCTAACAGAGGCACAGATAACACAGCAGCTGTTTCAGGCTCCACAGCTGGGTGTGGTGGACCTGGGTGTTACAACAGGCCAGGCCCTGTGCGGGGCATTTGATTCTAGTTCGTTCTATTTTTATCTTTTTCATCAGATCAGGGCACCCTCTGGGCTCGCTGCGTCTTCTTGCTTCCCAGCCCCAACTTCCCTCCCCTTGCCCACTGCCAGTGCATCTTGTGTGAGATGCATGGTGACAGGTGCGTTTGCATCCCAGGGAACATGTGGTGGGTTTTCATGTACCTGGATCCATGTGGATCAGGAGTACATGCTTCTGCTGGCTGTCTTAGTCTGTTCAGGTTGTGGTGACAAAATAACAACAATCGGGGCACTCAGAACAGCACACATTCCTTTCTCACAGTTCAGAAGGGTGGAAAGTCCAAGATGAGGGTGCCAGCAGTGGCGGGCTCTGCAGAGGGCTCTCTTCCGGGATGCTGCCTGCCGGTGTCCTCACTGCCCTCGAAGGCAGAAGTTGGTGCGCTGAGCGAGGGCTCTGCTATCAGGTCCTGGAGCCCAATCATGAGCACTCCTCCTTCATGACCTAGATAACCCCACAAAAGGCCCCACCTCCTGATACCATCACTATGGAATGAGGGCATCAACAGGTGCATTTTGGGGGGACAAAATCATTCAGACCATGGCACTGGTTTCAGTTGTCATCTAAGTCACCACTTGTATATCCGGGCTAATCTGTGACCCTAGATCTACAAGGGGTCTGCCCTCTACCTCACAGCAGAGATGGACACCCACACCACCATCTTCCCCTTTGCCTCACCACCTGCACCCCAATTACGGACACCCATGCCTCTGTCTTCCCTGAGTCCCATGAGCATTTCCCAGTGAGTGACACACACACCTTCATCTTTCTTGCATGCTTCATGTTGCAGTGGAGAGGTTGGGGGTGGGGAGGAGGTGCTGCTGCACGTGGGGAGTGAAATCTGTGCCACGGTGGGGTGGGATTCAGGAGAAGACCAGGCAGTGCCCCACCAGTTCACTCGCTTGTGACACGGAAACCTTTTCAATGAAGATGGACCCTTGTCTAGAATGCCAGGCTCTCTGCTGACCATTCTCTAGCCAGAACTGGATCACTTTATTTCATGTAAATTGTATTTGATTTTTTTTTTCTTTTTTAAGAGATGAAGTCTCACTATGTTGCGCAGGCTGGTCTCAAACTCCTGGGCTCAAGTGGTCCTCCCTCCTTAGCCTCCCAAAATGCTGGGATTACAGGTGTGAGCCACCTCATCAGCCATACGTTGTATTTGATTTTTACAGCTGCCTGTATTTAGCCATGTGAAAGTGATTTTCCACTTATGTCAAAGTTACAAAGTTGCATTTAAGGATAAATTGTAAAAAAGAATATAGGCCTGGGTGGTGGCTGGTGCTTAATTCCTGTACTTGGCTTGAGCCCAGGAGTTGAAGACCAAGACCAGTCCAGGCAACATAGTGAACTTCATTTCTAAAAAAAAAAAAAAAAAAAATGGGTTGAGCGGAGCGGAACTGGGTAAGCTGGCAGCTCCGTCTTGCAGATGCCAGAAGTGGGTGGCCCAGGTTGGGTTGCTGGATTTGACGCCGTCTGGCTGTGTGACTGGAAATGTGCTCAGCTGCTCTGAGCCTCCATTTTCCATTCATAAAACAGGGTCATATTAATTTCTAACCAGAGTGTGATTGTTGGTGTCAAATAAGCTGACAGCATCAGGCAGTGCCCACCGTCAAAGCATTGTTCAGGCCTGGCGTTAGGATGTGAATATGAACATGGGCGATAGTGCATCCTGCACACGCTGCAAGGTAGACTTGAACGCTGGCAAAACGCTGATCTAGTTCAGCTTACATTTCAGAGGGGAAACAGTCCTTTTTGCCTCATGCCACACTCACTGGTCCCAGTGGAACCCAGTGGCTGTTAAGGGGCTGTCTGGGGTCAGTCCCAATGGGCGGCTTTAGAGTCGGAGGGGTCTCTGAGCCTCAGGGTCTCATCCATAAAAGAGGATAACCCCATGCTCGGGGGCTCATGCTTGGGGGTCATGGGACCATAGCAGCAGGCACTCCATTAAATGCTGGAGTCACACCCCACATCCACGTGCCAGCTGCCCAGCAGCAAGTCTGGCCTCCTCCTCCAGTTCTCCCGTGGACGTGTTCCATGGCTCTGAACAAAGTCGCTGCTCCAGGGACAGCCTTAGTTTCTCCCTGGCAAAGTGGGACGCTGGGCCCTGGCGAGGGTGCGGCTGTCCTGGCCCACGCCTGCGAAGCCGGCGGGGATCGGAGCCCGCGGCCGCCAGAGGGCGCCCCCGCCTAGGCCACGCGCGCCTCTGGGCGGGCAGAGGGGCCGGTCCTCAGCGCGGTGACAGCCTGGGCGCCCGCCCGCTACTCCCCGGCTGTGTGTCACCCTGCCTGCCTCAGTTTCCTCGGCTGTGGCGTGGAATTCTCCCCGAGATCGCCTCGCAGTGCTGCTGAGAGGCTCGATGAACGCCAGCGGTTGTTGCGGCGCTGCTGTTCTGAGCCCGGGGTGACGGGAACCCACGTCCTCACGCCCTGGCTCCTGCCGGCTCCGCACCATCGGCTTCCAGTTCAGGAAACTGAGCCTCGGGAAGGGCAGCGAAAGGCCCTGCGGCGGCGAGGAGCCCAGCGGGGCTTGGCGCCTGATGACCAGCTCCGGAACGGAGCGAGGTCCTCGGCCTCTGCAGCGGCCAGAGCCCCCCGCTGACCTGGAGCACCTCTGCCCCGGGCCAGTCCCCGCAGCCCCGGCCTGGGAGCCCTGGGCTTCTTTCCAGTGGCGGCTCCGTGTCAGGTCCTGTGGGGACCCGGGGACATTCCCAGGCTGAGGTTCCTGCTCAGAGCCTGCCCTCTGGCACCAGAGCCATCCCGCGGCGGCCTGTGATTCAGGGCCAGACGAGATAGCAGACACTGAGTGGCTGTCTGGCCCCTGCTTTGCAGAGCCTTTGCTTAGCCTGGAGCATAGATGCCCATTGGAGAGCCATGGCTTTTCCCGGCCTGTGTGGCAGCGAGGGGTGGGGCAGTGAGGACCTGTGCCAACTCCTCACAGTGTGTGCGCAGTTCCTTAGCTGTGGCTCTCAGGTGCTTCTCGCACACTCTCTCAGTAGGACACAAGTTCCACACTCCCATATTTATTTAGAGATGTGGTTTGGCTATGTTGCTCAAGGTGGCCTCAAACTCCTGGGCTCAAGCCATCCTCCTGCCTGGGCCTCCTGAGTAGCTAGGACTACAGGCATGTGCCACTACACCCTGCTACACATCCCCTCTTTAACAGGGGAGCAAACAGGGCACGGATAGGGCAAATTCAAGGCTTCACACCAAGTAAGTGGCAGAACCTGGACTTGAACCCAGGTCACCCCTCCCTGCCATTGGGGAGATGGCCTTCATGGAGCTGCAGCCAGATCCCACTGTCCCTGGAGTTGTGCTCTGTGTCCGTGCCTGTGCTACACTTCCCGCCCGAACCTGGTCTCTGTCCTCCCCTCCTTCAAGGCTTAACCCCTCCACAACGCCACAAAACCTTTCCTGGTAATCCCCACAACTACTGGTGTCCTGTGTCTTTGAAACATTCCTTCTGATCTGCCTGGAAAAACTCCTATTCATTCTCTAAAACCCACCCCCAGCTTTACCCCTGGGAAAACTCAAGTGCTACTTTCCTTCTCCCTCTCATAGATGTGGTTACTGCCTTGTTGGGCTCTCTGTGCATTTGGGTTACAATGTTGTGAAGGTATTGCCACATCTGTTTATATCCAGATTCATTTTTAAAATGTTTCTGTGTTTTAAAAATTGTAAAAGTGGTGTGGGCCTATAGTCCCAGCTACTTGGGAGGCTGAGGCGGGAGGATAGGTCTAGCTCAGGAGACTGAGGCAAGCCTGGGCAATAAGTAAGACCCTGTTTGTAACAACAAAAAGAGATTTAAAAAATTGTAAGAGGCCAGGAGTGGTGGCTGATGCCTGTAATCCTAGCACTTTGGGAGGCTGAGGTGGGCAGATTGCTTAAGCTCAGGAGTTCGAGACCAGCCTGCCCAATATGATGACACTCCATCTATACTAAAAATGCAAAGATTAGTCACAGCTACTCAGGGGGCTGAAGTGGGAGGATGGCTTGAGCCTAGGAGGCTGAGGTTGCAGTGAGCCGAAATTACACCACTGCACTCCAGCCTGGGTGACAGAGTGAGACCCTATCTCAAAAACAGAAACAAAAACAAAAATTGTAAGAGTAACACATGCTTATAGTAAGGATCCAGACAGATGAGAAGGGTGTAGAGAGGTAAGCAGAAGCTCCAGCTTCCTACCAGCCTCCCTCTCAGAGGAACACAGTACTAGCAATTTCTTGTGAATTCCTCAGGAAACTCTCCATTCACATACAGGAGGATGTCATGCTATTTCATTGCTTTAATTATCTGTCTCTGTCCACTGCTCCATGCCTAGTTCCCTGAGGGCTGGCTAGAATCTGACTTAGGTAGGTGCTCAGAAGCAGTCCTGGGCTGGGCTGGAAAAGATGATCAGAAAATTTTACAGGGGATAGTTTTATTCCCTCTTGACACCAGCCTACCAGATAGCATGGGATCTGGTGAACCTCCTTGCTCCTAATTGGAGGCTGCATCTCCTAGCTGGCAGATGTATTTTCTTTTCCTTATAGAGTATTATTATTACTAAAAGGTGAATTCATTTTCAACATTTAAAACCTGGGAGATATTACTTAAAAAATACAATTTTTCCATCTGGCACAGTGGTTTATGCCTATAATCCCAGCACTTTGGGAGGCCGAGGTAGGAGGATTGCCTGAGCCCAGGAGTTCAAGACCAGCCTGGCCAACAGAGGGAGACCTCATCTCTACAAAAAAATCTTAAAAATTAGCCAAGCATGGTGGTGTGTGCCTATAGTTCCAGCTATTCGGGAGGCCAAGGTACGATCGCTTGAGCCTAGGGGGTCGAGGTTATAGTGAGCTATGTTTGCACCACTGCAGTGTAGCCTGGGCAACAGAGCAAAACCGCTAAAAAAAAAAAATCGAATTTTCCAGATCTGTTGCTCTTGAAAAGGTTCAGAGGATTCATCTGAGCACTGAGCACTCAGGTCTGTGCAGCCTCATGTACGTCCACCCCCACTCCTAGTCCCTGAGTCCTGGGGCCCCTGAGCCTGTGTCCCCTGTCTTTGGCAACCCAATGAGGAAGATGGACTTGCATGAAAATAGTCCATGACAAGCAACTGCAGCAGCTGAGTGCCCCAGCAGAGGTGGGAGAATGACCGACATGGACCCCAGGCCGGGGCCCCTGTAGGAGCGCGAACCCCAGTGCTGTCCTGCGTGACACATACTCCTTCCAGTCCGTGGGGTTCACACTCTGGATCCTCACTGTTCTGTTCACTGCAGAGAGGAGCAGGGGTGGGAAGTGGGTGGGCTTGTTTTAGGGCGGCCCTTGCTCAGCTCCAGGCGTGGGGCTTTGAGGGAATGTGAGCTTGGAGTGGCCAGAGCTTCCAAAGCAAAGCTGGAAATACAACCTGAAAGAATGGACTTAAAGAAAATGAAAACCTGATAACCCATGCAGCAAGCTCAGTATGCCAGTGGCCCTCAGTTTGTGTCTTTGGTACCTTCACTGCTTTAGAGAAAAGTTTCCTCCATGTAAGAAATAGGAAGTTCCTAATGGCAGAGCCCAGGGCAGCCCTTCCAATGGCTGCATGTTGCTTTATAGAAAACCTACCAGGCTGCCCCTGAGCTTCTGGTTGTCCCACGAGGTGAGGGAACTTCATCAGCCTGAGCCTGTTGACCATGTGTGGTCCTGAATGTGATGACCCCAGAGCCACCCCCAGCCTCCTCCTGTAGTCCCACCATGCTCTGCCAAGTGATAGGGTCTCACTCTGTCACCCAGGCTGGAGTGCAGTGGTGTGATCTCGGCTCACTGCAGCCTCAACCTCCTAGGCTCAAGCAGGCCTGGAGTCCTTGCCTGGCTGAAGAAACACATGGACACTCCGCAGTACTGAGAGGGGTGCCTGCCAACAAGAAACCCATATCTCCCTCCAGAGCAGCCACCATGGGGGCCGGCAGAGCCAGGGACTGGAGCGCAGGGTCCTGGGCCAGGAGGTTTGGCGTCAGCCCCGGCTTCGGGGAGCTTCCAGGCTGAGGGGGCTCAGCAGGTAGCAGCTCCCACCCACCCTCCTGCACAGCCAGGGCCTGCTCGGGCATCAGACTGGCCCACGATGCTGGCTTGGCTTTACACCTTGGCCTCTTCCCCCCCAGGTGCCGGTGCAGGTGGGGCAGTCAGCCTGAGGCCACAGGGCAGGGCTGGGCCGAGCTGTCCTCTTGCCTCTCTCCGGGTGAGGCCTCCTCTGTCCTTCCTTTCCCAGTGCCCCCCCCCAGTGCTGCCCTGCTCTTCTGGGGGGTGGGGTGCAGCATGGGGAGGTTGTTGACAATTTGTGCATTAATCTCTCTGCCGGGGGCCTCCTGGTCAGGTGGTGCTTATCAGGGCCCTGCTCCTGTCAGATGGGCCTTCCGGAGCCCGTGGGCGAGGGGGGGTGGCAGAAGCCCCTGCTGCAGGGCCTGGAGACTGCCTCACCATCCCCGGGCCTTCACATCCCCTTGCGCCCCCGCGGGCAGCCTGCTTTACCACATCAGGATACAGAACATTGCATGAATTCCGGTCTCAATGGAATTATTTCAGAATTCTGGTCAACCGCAAGCTCAGGGTATTTCACAAACTATCTATCACTGCTCTGCGGTGGGCAGAGTCTGGGTGGGGGGCAAGTAACGGATGCAGGGAGGCCCAGTCCACTGCCTTGTGGGGGTGGCGTGTCCTCCCCCAGTGGCACCCCTGGCTCTGCAGACAGATGGTGTGTCCCCTGGCCCCCATCAGAAGGGGAGCTCAGGCCCAGGGTGGGGGCTCAGGAGAGGCAGTAGGAGACCAGGCTCTGGCTGTGAGGGTGCCTGCGAGAGAGTGCCCAGGTTTGGGGCCCACTCCTACCGGCGCGGGTCCTTGGTAGGTGCTTGGAGTCTCAGTTGCCCCAGCTGTAAAATGGGATCATGATGCCCAGCCCCCAATTAGCAAATGTTTAGAGATCAGCAAGATGCGAAGCCTTGCTGATTATCTTACTCTTTAGGACTACTACAGGCAGCATGTGTGAAGTGCCTGGCTAAAAGTGGGTGCTCCAGGACTGGCAGCGGGACTGTAATGAAAGCAATACTACCAATCATCCTCCTGATAACACCTCCCACCCCTCTCTACTTGGGGTCATGCATAGAACTTGGGAGAAGGGAAGTCCCTGCCTCCAGGGCGGCAGACATCTGGTCTGCACACTGCCGGTCCTCCACTGTGGAGAACCTGGCGACATCTCCAAGGAGCTCCTTCCTTCAAGCATGGACGGTGCCTCAGAATCCTCCTCATCACAGCGCTGGGCAGCACTGCCGACCCCTCAGAGTAGGCACCAGAGGAAGCCGCTTGGTTATTCTGGTCCCAACTTGTGAGAGTGGTCTGAATTGGCAGGGCAAGGGGTGCCCCTCTGCCTTCCTGCTTCCTGAACTTTTCTGGAAGTTCCAGGCCCTTCCTCCAGAACTTGGCACCAGCCAGCCTTCCCAGAGGCAGGATTGGAGGGCCAATCTCGTCTCTCCCTCTGCAGGCCTCCCGCTAACCACGAGTGATTAGGCCCTGCACTGGGAGGAAGGAGATCGGAGCGTCTGGGCTGGCACAGGCTCTGCTTCCCACAAGGGTCTAGGACTCCAGGCTGTGTGCTCAGCAAGACGCTCTCAGGCAGCATGGCCAAGGTGGCACCGGAGTACCCGGGAGCTCTGCCGGCCCAAGCCAAGCCCAGACTGCCCAGCCAATGGGGATGGGTTCCAGGGCCTGGGTCCGGGATAGCAGCCCTGTCCCTCTTAGGCAGAGGGTAGGGGAGGACAAGACCCTTGCCCAAACATTTTTCAAGCCCACTTTGGGACCCTCAGCTGGCTGAGGGTATCAACAAAAGTGGGGGAGGGAATTTTTGAAATTAGGAGGCCTCAGAAACCCAGGACTCCCGTCCTTGTGGTGAAGCTGTGAGGGACACAGAGCTTGTGGTAGTTCCCTAGGGCCACCAAAATTGTTCTCCACCCCGATGATGGCTTTTTCTTGTCCCTTTAATTAGATGTTCCCCTGACTCCCGAGACCGTTTTGCAGGCTTCCCCAGGGTTCTGCACACCCGTGGGCTGAGCTCTGGGGCTGTGTGGATTCTTCCGTACACAAGACCAGAACGCACAGCCGTTCAGCCTGCAGCACCAGGCTCCATCTGTTATTTTGGAGATTTCCCATATTGGTTATGTTTTCCTGCCTCATTCTTTTATTTAATTTTTAACTTTTGGCTGACACGGTACTCATCCACAATCCCAGCATTTTGGGAGGCCAAGGTGCAGGCACATTGCTTGAGTTCAAGAGTTTGAGTCCAGCCTGGGCAGCATGGCGAAACCCTGTCTCTACTGAAAATACAAAAATCAACCAGGCATGGTGGTTTGTGCCTGTAATCCCAGTTACTTGGGAGGCTAAGGCAGGAGAATCACTTGAACTCAGCAAGCAGAGGCTGCAGTGAGCGGAGATCACATGCACTCCAGCCTGGGCAATAAGAGCAAGACTGTCCCTCAAAAAAAAAAAAAAATTAGCTGGGCGTGGTGGCAGGTGCCTGTAGTTCCAGCTACTCAGGAGGCTGAGGCAGGAGAATCGCTTGAACCTGGGAGGTGGAAGTTATAGTGAGCTGGGATCGTGTCACTGTACTCCAGCCTGGGTGACAAGAGTGAAACTGTCTCGGCCGGGCGTGGTGGCTCACGCCTGTAATCCAAGCACTTTGGAGGCCAAGGCGGGCGGATCACCTGAGGTCCAGTCTGACCAATGTGGTGAAACCCCATCTTAAAAAAAAAAAAAGAAACTGTCTCAAAAAAAAAAAAATTCTGGGCATGGTAGCTGATACCTGTAATGGTGGCTCAGCACTTTGGGAGGCCGAGGCAGGTGGATCATCTGAGGTCAGGAGTGACCAGCCTAATCAACATGGTGAAACCTTGTCTCTACTAAAAATACAAAAATTAGGCCGGGTGCGGTGGCTCACGCCTGTAATCCCAGCACTTTGGGAGGCCGAGGCGGGTGGATCATCTGAGGTTGGGAGTTCAAGACCTGCCTGACCAACATGGAGAAATCTTGTCTCTACTAAAAATACAAAATTAGTTGTGCGTGGTGGTGCATGCCTGTAATCCCAGCTACTTGGGAGGCTGAGGCAGGAAAATCACTTGAACCCGGGAGAGGGAGATTGCGGTGAGCCGAGATTGGGCTATTGTACTCCAGCCTGGGCAACAAGAGTGAAACTCTGTCTCAAAAATAAATAAATAAATAAATACAAAAATTAGCTGGGCAGTAGTGGCATGTGCCTGTGATCCCAGCTACTGAGGAGGCTGAGGCAGGAGAATCGCTTGAGCCTGGGAGGCGGAGGTTGTGGTGAGCCGAGATCACACCACTGCAGTCTAGTCTGGGTGACAGAATGAGACACTGTCTCAAAAAAAAAAAAAAAAGAACATTACAAATTTTAAATGTTGCCTCTAAATTTGCCTGTGAACCAACTATTAGATGGAACTGATGAATTATTTTGTCTGCGATGACAACGTGTTTTGACTATATAGAAAAACTTCTGTGTTTTTTTAACTTGTGCACTGGAAGGTACATGAAGACACGATGGCTGTGATCTACTGAGAAATATGTCAGCATAAACATAAAATGAATTGAGGTTTTCTTCTGCATAAAATGAATTAAGTTTAACTTCAGATTGGAGCTTCACATCAGTGTTCCAGGGATAAAGGTCGTAAAGTTGAGGACTGGCTGAGAGAGTGGGTGGCTGTAAGACAGGCCTGGGGAAACATGGAGGTGAGGGGCTCGGGGAGGAAGGGTCCCAGACCTGGCAGGGGCAGCAGGCGGAGGAGGGTGACTGGGGCTTCAGAAGGACTTGTGAGCTGGATGCTGTTCTAAGCACTTCCGCACAAACTAATTCATTTGACCCGTGCAATGGCCTGACACGGTTGGAACTGTTAAGATGCCCATTTTAAAAATAAGGAAACTGGCCAGGTGTGGTGGCTCACACCTGTGATCCCAGCACTTTGGAAGGCTGAGGCGGGCAGATCATCTGAGGTTGGGAGTTCGAGATCAGCCTGGCCAACATAGTGAAACCCCATCTCTACTAAAAATACATACACAAAAAAATTAGCTGGATGTGGTGGTGGGCACCTGTAATCCCAGCTACTCAGGAGGCTAAGGCAAGAGAATTGCTTGAACCCAGGAGGCAGAGGTTATAGTGAGCCAAGATTGCACCACTGCACTCCAGCCTGGGTGATAGAGTGAGACTCCATCTTAAAAAAAAAAAAAGAAAAAGGAAACTGAGCCAAAAAGAGGTTAGGGAGCTTGCCACAGACACTGGCAGGGGACTGCAAGAGCTGGGACAGGAGCCTAGGAAGCCTGTCTTTGCTATTAACCACCAGGTTCACCTGGAGGGACACAGGTGGCCTGGAATCCTCAGGACACTTCAAGTTTTCAAGTTGCATTTATTTATTTATTGAGATGGAGTTTTGCTCTTGTTGCCCAGGCTGGAGTGCAATGGCATGATCTTGGCTCACTGAAACCTCCACCTCCCAGGTTCAAGTGAGTCACCTGCCTCAGCCACCCTAGTAGCTGGGACTACAGGTGCCTCCACCATGCCCAACTAATTTTTTTTTTTTTTTGTATTTTTAGTAGACACTGGGTTTCACTATGTTGGCCAGGCTGGTCTCAAACTCTTGACCTCAGGCAGTTCACTCGCCTTGGCCTCCCAAAGTGCTGGGATTACAGGCATGAGCCACCATGCCAGGATCGCATTTATTTTTTTATTTTCTGAGTTAGAGTCTCACTCAGTCGCCCAGGCTGGAGTGCAGTGGCACGATCACAGCTCATGTAGCCTCGAGCTCAAGCAATCCTCCCATCTCAGCCCCCACCCCTCTGCCCCAGTAGCTGGGACTGCAGGTGTGTGCCACAATGTCCAGCTACGTTTTTTGTAGAGATGGGATCTCACTATGTTGCCCAGGCTGGTCTTGAACTCCTGGACTCAAGTGATCCTCCTGCCTTGACTTTCCAAAGTGTTGGGATAACAGGTGTGAGCCACTGCTGTCAGCCTGTATCTGTTTATTCCGAGAAGTGACATAACATTGTAGTAAGTTTTAAACACAACAAAACCAAAATGAGCAAACAAAACAGTTCCCTGCAAAATTGCATTCCCACCGTGATCATTTGGGTGTGTCCTTGCCCAATGGACATTTTCATAAACATGACTTTTTCTTTTTTCTTCCCCTCCCTTTATCTGTTTTTTTTTTAAATAATGACTTTCTAAGATTAGATTTCCAGAAATAAATAAATGAACAGGGCAAGGGGAATAGATTAAAAAAAATATTTTTAATGGTTCCTGGCAGCGATTATGTGAGGCCCAAACTGAAACTAGGGGATTGTCATTCGTGGAGGTTCACAGATCAGAAGATGCATCTCAGATCACTTTCGGGAAGCTTCTTTCTGGGCAGTGCCGTTGTCGGCATCATCATTATCCTTATCGCCCACGGCCATCTTTGCTGCATTATCTGCAGCCCTTTCGGGAAGTGCTCCAGGCTTGGTAGACAGGACCCAGCCCCAGGCTCGGCCTGCCTTGGGGCAGATGCACACCACAAGCGTGGAGCCCACGGAAGGGCACCCTCAAACCAGGCAGCCCTGTGTGCACGGCATGGGGAGCAGGGCTGAGGGCCCTGAGAGCTGAGATCAAAGATGCCAAGCCTCCTGGGGCCTCTGCTGTGCCAGGGCGGGGGTGGTGGTGGTGGTGGTGGTGGACGGTAGTGGTGCCATTTTGCAGACCTGGCTGAACAGTGCCCCTTGGGGAGGAGCAGTGTGCAACCATTACCACCTTGAGAGGTGGCTCTGGCCCGGGGCGCTGCATATGTTGAGCAGGACTGGTGTCTGCAGGTGGACCATGTGTGAACATTCTGCATGTCCACAGAGTAAAACTCATGGCCCTTAAATTTATTTTCTATTTTCCAATTTTTGATGGAGATGTGGGTACCAAGAACTATGTCTCCACCATGATCAGACCAGCAGCATAAAGGTCCTTAAAAATGAAAACAGTAGGGCTGGGTGCGGTGGCTCACACCTGTAATCCTAGTACTTTGGGAGGCCTAAGCTCAGAAGTTCAAGATCAGCCTGGGCCACATGGTGAAACCCTGTCTTTTCTAAAATACAAATAATTAGCTGGGCATGGTGGCACGTACCTGTAATCCCAGCTACTTGGGAGGCTGAGGCAGGAGAATTGCTTGAACCTGGGAAGTGGAGGTTGCAGTAAGCTGAGATCACTCCACTGCACTCCTTCAGCCTGGGTGACAGCGTGAGACTCTTTCTCCCAAAAAAAAACAACAAAAAAAAAACCCCAAAAAACAACAAAGACAAAAACAAAAAAACCCAGTAGTTCGGCCTCAGGTGGTGGGGACTGGGGCAAACTGGTGCTCACATGTTTCACGTAGGAGGAGGCTGCTGCTCAGCCCCGCTCACTGGGGCTCTGTGAGAGTATGTGCCTAGGGCTGGCAGATCTACTTTTTTCCTAGAGAAATCTGAAATTTGGATTTTAAAAAGTGCAATCGTTTGATATTTACACGTCGACTCAGATGTGTTTGAATCACCACATAGGCCTGACAAAGCTTGCTGGAGGGCTGACCAGGCGTAGAGAAGCAGCTGGGACAGCAACGCCTGTCGCCTGTTGGTATGGCAAGGGCTGGGCGCTCACAGGGGCCTGAGAAACACCAGTGTCCACCCCGCCTACCCTGGCTGTGGGGGTTGGTAGAAGCAGCAGAGCCTCATTCTCACCCGGAGTCTCAAGCATGACCCTTGTGTTTTGGAGTGGGGCCATAGCGAGCTGCTGGCTTCCTAGAATGTCCGCCCAGGGCCCAGGTTACCCCCCCCGCTGGGCGTCAGGCACCAGTGCTCAGGGCATGGAGGGGGCTGAGGACAGTACCAGCAGGGTGATGTCTTCTCTCTCTAGGGCTTAGGCCCGGCAGCCAGGCAGACGGGCTCCAGCCTTAGTCCTGCACTCACTCCTGTGTGAGCCGAAGCTTCCAGTCCTGGAGGCCCTGCTTCTTCATCTCTAATTGGGTGCAGGATGCCAGGCTCTTAATATTGCTTGAGGATGAGAGTAGCTAGCGCAGAGGGCACTTAGCCTGGTGGCAGGCATGCAGTGGGTCTCCCTAAACACTAGCCTCCCCCTTGCCACTCCTCAGTCCCAACTCGGTGAGCAGAGCTCACCCTGGCTAATCTCCTGGCTCAATGACCTTTGGCAGGTGACTTACCCTCTGTGTGCCTCAGCTTTTCCATCTGTGGAATGGGAGGACTCATAGCAACTACCTTGTCAGGGGTAATGGGACAACAGAAGTAAGACCCTGCAAGCCGGGCCGCTGCCTCTGCTCCTTAGCGCTTCCTTTTATCTGTGGTCTCAAGCCATTCATATGTAGGGATTAGGTGTTAAGACTTCCGCTTTCGTTTCCTTTTCTTTTCTTTGAGATGGAATTTTGCTCTGTTAACCAGGCTGCAGTTTAGTGGCACGATCTTGGCTCACCACAACCTCCACCTCCTGGACTCAAGTGATTCTCCTGCCTTAGCTTTCTGAGTAGCTAGGATTATAGGCACATGCCACCACACCTGGCTAATTTTTGTATTTTTAATAGAGACGGGCGTTTCACCATGCAGGCCAGGCCGATCTCGAACTCCCAATCTCAGATGATCCACCCACCTCAGGATTCCAGACATGAGCCACTGTGCTCGGCCTTTTTTGTTTGTTTGTTTGTTTGTTTTTTGAGACAGGGTCCCACTCTGTTGCCCAGGCTGGAGTGCAGTGGCATGATCTCAGCTCACTGTTATCTCCACCTTCCAGGCTGAAGCGATCCTCCTACCTCAACCTCCCAAGTTGCTGGGACCACAGGTGTGAGCCACCACACTGGCAATTTTTGTATTTTTTGTAGAGACAGGGTTTTGCTATGCTGGCCAGGCTGTTCTCCAACTCCTGGGCTCAAAAGATATGCCCACCTCTGCCTCCCAAAGTGCTGGGATTACAGGTGTGAGCCACTGTACCTGCCCAGCTTCTCTTTTCTTTTCTGTTTTTTTCCTCTTCTATGACTTGGGGACCAAAGACTTGAGCTTTTCTGATTTTTTTTTTTTTAATGGAGTCTTACTCTGTCGCTCAGGCTGGAGAGCAATGGCACAATTTTGGCTCACTGCACCCTTTGCCTCCTGGGTTCAAGCGATTGTCCTGCCTCAGCCTCCTGAGTAGCTGGGATTACAGGTGCAGGTCACCATGCCCGCTAATTTTTGTATTTTTTAGTAAAGATGAGGTTTTGCCATGTTGGCCAGGCTGGTCTTGAACTCCTGACCTCAAGTGATCTGCCCGCCTCGGCCTCCTAAAGTGCTGGAATTACAGGTGTGAGCCATAGCATCCGGCCAGCTTTTCTGATTTTTAAAAGGGGAGAGGGCACTGCTGAGCACAGAGAAATGACTCTTAAAAAAAAAAAAAAAAAGGAATTGAGGTGAGTGTGCATGGTCAGAGGGCTGTCCTCCATCACATCATGTTGACACTGGCCTCTGCCTTCCCAGTGGTCCTATTGAGGCCCCAGAAGTGCAAACTTGGCACCAGACCAAGTGCCACCCTGCACAACTCAGGAATGCCAGGCCTGTTTGAATCTTCATGAAAGGTGCCCCCTGGCCTGTGTGTCCACATGAGTCTCCTTAAACCAGACAGTGTGAATTTGGATAGATACATGGGCACCAAGAATGGTGCCTCCACCACATGAAGAGCAATAGCATAAGGGCCTTTAAAAATGAAAACAGTATCTCAGCTTCCATGTCAGGTGGCAGTAGGAAGTGGTGGGGACTCTGGCTAACTGGTGCACATGTTCCACGCAGGAAGGTGGCTGCTGCTTGGTGCCAGCTGACTGGGGCTATGTGGGAAGTTTGAACTCTCTCTCAGTGGCTTCATCTCTCTGTGCCTCATTTTCTCCACCTGAAAGTGGGGAACACACCAGTAACTTCTGCACACAGTTGTTGTGAGAATAAATTCAGCCCAGCACTTGAAGTTGAGCCCTGCCATGTAAGTGTTACTATGACCATTTAATCTTCCATCCACTGGGACATGGGTCTGTGCCCACAGGTCACAGTGGAGGGGAGATGTGTCCTGGAACCAAATGGATTGATAGTTATACTATAATAGCAAGCAAATTGCTGTGTGCAAGGCCCTTTCATCTATACTATCTCCTTTCATGTCCTTTCTCATTCTGGGAGTTCTCGACCCTAGGTTACAAGAGGGAACAGGCACGGGGGATTGCAGAGACCTGCCTAGAGGTGGCAGAGGCTGGGTCACTGCTGTTTCCAGCCCCACGCTTGGCCCGACGCTGAGCGGGCTGGAAATGTTCCTTATAAGTGAATGCACTGCTGCTCCAGTGAAGCAGCTCTGGTCTGGGTGCGATGGATGTTTCGAAGCAGACACAGTTTTGTCCTTCTGGGTGTTTTCTCCCTGAAGGGAAGGGGCTCTGGGAAAAGGTAGGAGGGGAGATCCTCAGAAGACTACAGGACTGTGCTTGTCAATTTCGTTCTCCCCTTGGTGCCAAGGGGAAGGAAACCATGTTTCCTGAGCATCCGCCACACATCAGACAGCACCAGCACATCCAGCCTTGGTGTTGCTAACCCTCCCGGCAGGCCCCACTGCATAGGCCAGGAGGCCGAGACTAGGAGCCAAAGCCCCCTGCCCAAAGGCACACTGGGCCTTGAGCCAGGCCTACCTCACAGATGGGAGACCCTGATATTTCTGCCACACTCCAAGGTGGGACAGAGAGACCTCCTTGGCTGGTGCACTTCCCCTGTGTGCTCCTGTTCTATGGGACTCACCTCCCTGGACGAAGTCCTCCTTCTCAGGCCCAGTTCCCCCAGTGCTGCAGGGAGGGCCCTGTGATGGTTCCCCTTGGGGGTCCCAGGAAGCAGCACCCAAGGACACATGTGGATCCTGAGTCTCCCTCATCCTCTTTCAGTGGCTTGTCTCCTTACACACATCTCTGCTGTGGCCTCAACTCTTGAAACGCCTCATTTGATCGTGGTGAAGTTCATGAGACTGCAAGTTGCTTCTGTGTTTTGTTTTGTTTTCTTTTCTTTTTTTGAGACGGAGTTTTGCTCTGTCACCAGGCTGGAGTGCAGTGGAGCAATCTTGGCTCAAAGCAACCTTGCCTCACAGGTTCAAGTGATTCCCTTTCCTCAGCCTCCCGAGTAGCTGGGACTATAGGCGTGTACCACCATGCCAGGCTAATTTTTGTAATTTTAGTAGAGACAGGGTTTTACTATGTTGACCAGACTGTTCTCGAACTTCTGACCTTATGATCTAGCCTCCTCAGCCTCCCAAAGTGCTGGGTTTACAGGTATGAGCCACCACGCTTGTTTTTTTTTTTTTTTTTTTTTTTTTTTAAGCCAGAGTCTTGTTCTGTCTCCCAGGCTGGAGTGCAGTGGGGTGATCTCGGCTCGCTGCAACCTCTGCCTCCCAGGTTCAAGCAGTTCTCCTACCTCAGCCTCCCAAGTAGCTGGGATTACAGGTACATGCCTGGCTAATTTTTGTATTTTTAGTAGAGACAGGGTTTCACCATGTTAGCCAGGCTGGTCTCGAACTCCTGACCTCAAGTGATCTGCCCATCTTGGCCTCCCAAAATGCTGGGATTACAGGCATGAGTCACCGTGCCCGGCTGCTTCTGTGTTTTTAAAAACTGAAATCTTGATTGAGATGATTGTAGATTCACATGTAGTTTTAAGAAATAATACAGAAGAATTCCATGTACTCTTCACTCAGTTTCCCCTGACATCTCATAAAACTGCAGTGTGACATACAGCCAGGATATTGACATTAATGCAATCCACCGATCTTCTGCAGGTTTTCCTAGCTCTGCACATCCATGGTGTGCCTGTGTGTGTGTGTGTGTGTGTGTGTGTGTGTGTGTGTGTGTGTATTTAGTTCTCTGCAATTCTATCACCTGTGCCACTGTGCATATCCCACGGCAGTGAGGTTACAAGCACTTCCCACACCACAGCCTCCCTGCTGCTGCCCTTGCCCATGAGACCTCAGCACTAGGTTTTGTGCTGGAGCTGCTCACACTGGTCTCTTTATGTGAGCTTTATAGCATCCCTGGAGGTTGGCACAGCCGCCCCACCTTGGGTTAGTTTACCCACCATTGCACTGCCCGTCAGGGATGGCTGGGAGAGCAGGAACCAGTACCATCTCAGGACCATGTGACAGCCACCAGGCCTTTCCCTTTCCCGTCACCATTTCTGTATTACTGTTATTAGAACAGTAATTCTTAAAAAAAAAAAAAATCAAACCTGAGAGAAGAGGTTAAAGAAGTGAAAGATCTGTGTTTTTCCATCTTCCCCAGCAGGGTCCTTTGTTTCCTAGGATAGTCTTCAAGTCTTTTTCTATATATTTACAAGTATACATGTAAATATCCTATTCTCTCTCTCTGTTTTTTAGAACACATTGAAGTCCACTAGACACACTGTCGTTCAACTCACTTTTCATTGAATCACAAATCCTGTACATCTTTCCATGTCTCTATGTAGAGATCTTTCTTTCTTTCTTTTTTTTTTTTTTATGGCACATCACACAATTTGATTCTCTGCATGTAGAGATCTTTTCCATTCCTTTCCTTTCAAAATTTAAATCTATGTTAAAAGATAATGCATTCATGGGATTTAAAATTCACAAGACACAAAAGAGCATGTGATGTAAGACCCCTCCTCCCATGGCCTGACCACACCCCCAGTTATGCTCTGTAGAGACAAGTATTTAATTTCCTTGTGGATTCTTCCAGAGAGAGGTTTTGCATACACAAGCAGATATGTAGACACATCCTCCCCTTCCTTCTCATGCCCAGAGTTCTGCACCTTGATTTCTTTTCATGGAACAGTGTTTCTCAGAGACCCATTGGTAAGAGTTTCCTCCCTCTTTTTTATTTTATTTATTTTATTTTTTTGAGACAGAATCTCACTCTGTCACCCAACCTGGAGTGCAGTGGTGTGGTCTCAGCTCACTGCAACCTCTGCCTCTCAGCTTCAAGCAATTCTCCTGCCTTAGCCTCCTGATTAGCTGGGACCACAGGCTCGTGCCACTCTGCCTGGCTAATTTTTGTATTTTTAGTAGAGATGGCGTTTCGTCATGGTCGCCAGGCTGGTTTCCTGACCTCAAGTGATCCACCCATCTCAGCCTCCCAAAGTGCTGGGATTACAGACTTGAGCCACCGCGCCTGGCTTCCTCCTTCTTTTTTTTTACAGCTGCGTAGTGTTCCTTTGTAAGTGTGTACTGTAGGTTATTTAAGCAGTCCCTCATTTATCCACATTTAGGCCGATTCCAGTTTTTTTTTAAAATTGTGTGTACTCGAGGAGACAGAATCTTTTATTGTGGAATTCCAGATGTGGAGGAAGTATTTGGGATCGGGGCTTCTGGGTGCTCTTAGGGGCACCTGTGTCCACCTCGAGGCCAGGAGTCCTTAAGGCAGAAGGAGTTCCCCGCCCGGTTGTCATGGGGCAGACCCCGTGCCTGTGTGTGTCAGCCCTCCTTCCCATGGCGCCACAGGCCTCCTCATGACATGCAGGTTGGTGACTCAGAATGCTGTTCAACATTGACCTCTGCCCTGACTTTTTTCCTCTCCTCTTCTCCCTACGCCCCTCCACCTGACCAACAGTGCCCAGTGTGACCTCCAGTGAGGCTCTCTCAGCTTTTTTTTTTGTTTTTGAAACAGACTCTCACTCTGTCACCCAGTGGCACGATCTTGGCTCGATCTTGGCTCACTGCAACCTCTGCCTCCTGGTTCAAGCGATTCTCCTGCCTCAGCCTCCTGAGTAGCTGGGACTACAGGCACGTGCCACCACACTCAGATAATTTTTTTGTATTTTTAGTAGAGACAGAGTTTCACTGTGTTAGCTAGGATGGTCTCAATCTTCTGACCTCATGATCTGCCCGCCTTGGCCTCCCGAAATGCTGGGATTACAGGCATGAACTACGCCTGGCCTCTTGGCTTTAATGAGCCAAAAAGGTGGTCTCGAGCCAGGGCGGTTAAAGCTTAGGTTCCTTATTTGGTTAATTTGTAGATAGATGTGGAGCTGAGAGGTCTGGCTAAAATTTTCACTTTGAGATCTTACAGTCAGGACACAGTGACAGCTCCTGTTTTTCCTGGGACGGTGCAGATAGAGCTGCAGTTCTGCTTTGACAGTTGATGAATTTTTGTGAAATTGGCAACAACTCAGGCCCAAAGAGACATTTGTACGTTGGGCTCCTGCCTGGTTTTATGTTTACCTCCTTGACTATTTTTGATGGTGTGGGTTTTGAAAAGGGAAATCAAATGCAAACAATCTCATGGATGTATCTTTAAAACGGCTCCTTTCCTTAGTCAGGAATTTTTTTTTTTTTTTTTTTTTTGAGATGGAGTCTCACTCTTTCGCCCAGGCTGGAGTACAATGGTGCGATCTTGGCTCACTGCAACCTCTGCTGCCCGGGTTCAAGCGATTCTCCTGCCTCAGCGTCCTGAGTAGCTGGGATTACAGGCACCTGCCACCATGCCCAGCTAATTTTTGTAGTTTTAGTAGAGATGGGGTTTCACCATCTTGGCCAGGCTGGTTTTGAACTCCTGACCTAGTGATCCACCTGCCTCAGCCTCCCTAAGTGCAGGATTACAGGCATGAGCCACTGTGCCCGGCCAAGTCATGAAATATTTAAGTGAAGGTTCTCCTTGGAATGTGACTTCCCCACGTTGGGCCCTGGGAAGGGCTTAAAGTTGGATTGTACGTTTGAGAGGTCTTGATTTTCCAGGATATGTGGCATAGGTGAGCATAGTGAAACCTGACATTTCCATTTGACTGCTGGCCCTCTTAGGGCCTAACTGTCCAAAGTGCCAGGAACCGCACGTGTGTCCCACTTTGTGTTCCTTTGAGGGCTGGGCTGTAGGAGCAGCTCAAGAGGGACCCCTAGTGACCGCAAGGAGCTGTATTGCCTCCGTACCCTGGGCCGGGCTGGCTCCAGCCTCCGCCTGTCCTGGCAAAGGAGGGTCCTTGGGACTTGGACCCCATAGGACTTGCCTGCAGTGTCACCCCTGCCTCTGGGACAACAGCTTCACATGACCTCCTCTTCTCAACAGGCCTCCCTTTCCCAGACAAGCTTTCTCCAATGGCCTCAGCTTCCTACACCCCTAAACTCCCCTTCCTCACACTTAGCTTTTCCTTAGGGGGTCCGACTTTTCCCTCCACAACTTCTCCACCAGGGGAGGAGCCTCCACACAGGTTCTGGCCCTGGCCTCCCTTCCAACGAGGTCCACCTCTTTCCTTCTCAGGCCGCATCTCTCTCCTTGGGGACCATGGGGTACAGGACAGTGGGGGCCTGATCCCTACTGCACGTGGTACGTCTCAGTTCAGGCCTTCAACATCCTCCTTGAAAGAGGGGGATATCAAAAAAAGGAAAACACAGGCCGAAGAATGAGAGGAAATATTTGCAAAAGACCTAGCTGATAAAGAACACTTATCCAAAATATACAAAGAATGCTTAAGGCAACAATAAGAAAACAGGTGCTGTAGCTCACACCTGTAATCCCAGCACTTTGGGAGGCCGAGGTGGAAGGACTGGTTGAGCCATGAGTTCCAGACCAGCCTGGGCAACATGGCAAGACCTTGTCTCTACAAAAATACAAAAATTATCTGGGTATGGTAGTGCACACCTGTAGTTCCAGCTACAGGAGGCTGAGGTGGGACGATTGCTTGAGGCTGAGAGGTCGAGGCTTCAGTGAGCCATAAGTGTACCACTGCACTCTAACCTGGGTGACAGAATGAGGCCCTGTCTCAAACAAAACAAAACAAAGAAAAAGAAAAAAGAAACCAAATAACCAAATTTAAAAATGGGCAAAAGATCTGAAAAGACACATCAACAAAGAAGATATACAGATGGCAAAATGTATATAAAAACATGTTCAACATTATATGCCATCAGGGAAATGCAAATTAAGACCCCAATGAGATACTACCACACACCTATGAGAATGGCGCAAATCCAGGACACTGACAACACCAAATGCTGGTGAGGATGTGGAGCAACAGGAACTCTCATTCACTGCTGTGGGAATGCACAATGGCACAGCCACTTCAGAAGACTGTTTGGCAGTTTCTTACAAAACTAAACACACCCTTACCATACAATCTGGCAGTCACACTCTTTGATATTTACCCAAATGAATTGAAAATTTATGTTCACACAAAAACCTGCACATAGATGTTTACAGCAGCTTTAGTTATAATGCCAAAACTTGGAAGCAACTAAGATGTCATTCAGTAGGTGAATGGATAAACAGGGGTGCTAAAAAGAAATGAGCTCCTCAACCATGAAAAGTCATGGAGGAAGCTTCAATGCCTGTTACTAAGTGAATCTGAAAAGGCTACGTACTAGATGATTCCAACTCTGTGACATTCTGGAAAAGGCAAAACTATGGAGACAGGAAAAGGATTAGTGGTTGCCAGAGGCTGGAGGTGGATGGTGGGGATAATGGATGAATAGACAGATCATGGGGGAATTTTTAGGGCAGTGACAATATTCTATGTGATACTATAATGCCGGTTAGTGTCATTATACATTTGCCCAAGCTCATAGAATGCACAATACCAAGAATGAACCCTCATGGGAGTGAGGGAAGCTGGGTGGTGATGATGGGTCCAGGCAGGTTCACTGATTGTGCTAAATGCACCTCTCTGGTGGGGATGGTAATAGTCGGGGGGAGGCTGGGCATGTGTAGGGGCAGGGGATGCGTGGGAACTCTACTTTCTGCTCAATTTTGCTGTGAAACTCAAATTGCTCTAAAAAATAAAGTTTATTTTAAAAACTGAAAACAAAAATAAAACAAAAGAATTTGGACATACAATCAAAAAGATTCACTAACAGAGCTGAAGGAAGAGGGCATTTCTCCTTCAGCCAAAATTCATGCTTCACTACTGTTCTCGCTCCTCACAGCGACTCCAGATTAATATATACACTTGTTTATAGATCTTCTAGTGATCTGGGTGAGTGTAACTACATTGAAGTATTTTTTTTTCTCATAACAGCTTTAATGTGTTAAGCGGAAACACTTAAAACATCCTATAATTTGAGATTTAAATTTTTAAAAATATTCTGCCAGGCATGGTGGCTCATGCCTGTAATCTTGGCACTTTGGGAGGCTGAGGCAGGCAGATCATCCGAGGTTAGGAGTTCGAGACCAGCCTGGCCAACCTGACAAAACCACGTCCCTACTAAAAATACAAAAATTAGCCAGATGTGGTAGAAGGCACCTATAGTCCCAGCTACTTGGGAAGCTGAGGCAGGAGAATCGCTTGAACCCAGGATGTGGAGGTTGCAGTGAGCCGAGATTGTACTATTGCACTCCAGCCTGGGCAATAAGAGCAAAACTTTGTCTCAAAAAAAAAAAAATATTCTGGTGGCCCCCACAAATGGAAGTAGTTATGGCCCCTCTCCAGTGTGAAGGGCCCCAACCTCAATCCCTTTCATAGGCCAGAGATGTCTCACCCCTCAGGCCCTTCTTCACCCCTCACATGGTCTCCTACTCAATCCCAAGGTGGGACTCCCTCCTGTCATTCCCCTTGGTGACACTTCACATTGCTTCACCTAAAGTCAGCTGGCTCTGTCAGCCCTGAGGCCCCCTGCAGAGCCCCAGCCAGTGTGCAGAGCTTCCTCCTCACGCACTCCAGGAAGCCCTGGAGTTTCTGCTGCACAGCTTCTCTGTCACCCGCTGTGACAGCTCACAGGTCTGAGCTCACCAAGCTGGGGAAGGCAAATGAGCAGATCTGGGCTGTTCCCACTCCAGCACTCCCAGTATCACTGTGAACCTAGGTTTGTGGCGTGAGACAAAGGAGATACACCATGTGAGATGCAAAAGGTTAGATTAGAAATCCCAGGGCAGTGAATGTGATTGGAAGTGTGAACTCATGTATATTTTTGTTTTGTTTTGTTTTGTTTTGAGACAGGGTCTCACTCTGTCACCCAGGCTGGAGTGCAGTGGTGCGATCTCAGCTTACTGCAGCCTCCACCTCCCGGGTTCAAGAGATTTTCCTGTCTGCCGAGTAGCTGGGATTACGGGTGTGTGCCACCACACCCAGCTAATTTTTCTCTTTTTCAGACGGGGTCTTGGTGTGTCACCCAGGCTGGAGTGCAGTGACATGATCTCGGATCACTGCAACCTCTACATCCCGGGTTCAAGCAATTCTCCTGCCTCAGCCTCCCTAGTAGCTGGGATTACATGCTCCTGCCACCATGCCCAGCTAATATCTGTATTTTTAGTACAGATGGGGTTTCACATGTTGGCCAGGCTGGTCTTGAACTCTTGACCTCATGATCCACCCACCTCGGCCTCCCAAACTGCTGGGATTACAGGTGTGAGCCACCACGCCCAGCCCAATTTTTGTATTTTTAGTAGAGATGGGGTTTTGCCATGTTGGCCAGGTTGGTCTCGAACTCCTGACCTCAGGTGATCCCCTGACTTGGACTCCCAAAGTGCTGGGATTACAGGCATGAGCCACTGCGCCTGACTGAACTCGTGTATTTTGTGCTAAGATGTCATATGTATTTTATCCTGGCTGTTCAATGACAGGCTTGAAAACAAGGCCAAAGGTAAGCACCCTTATGTTCAAACTGTGTTCTTTAAACACCATTCCCCATGGAAAGAAACCAGGGGTTGGCAGAGAAATGGCTGATTCCAGGTCTAGGGCAGAAGAGGAGCAAGATGAGGACATGTAGTAGCTCTAGAATGCAAGGACAGTATCCAGGTGATATAGGTTGGATGTTTGTCCCTGCCCAAATCTCACATTGCAGTGTAACTCCCAATGTTGGAGGTGGGGCCTGGTGGGTGCAATCTGGTTGTTTAAAAGTGTGTGGAACCTCCTCCCACATTCTCTCTCTCTTTCTCACTCCTGCTTTTGCTGTGTGCCTGCTCCCCTTCTCCTTCCACCATGACCGGAAGGATCCTGAGACCTTCCTGGAAGCCAAGCAGATGTTGGCACCATGCTTCTTGTACAGAATTGTGGGCCAGTTTAAAACCCTTTTCTTTATAAATTACCCAGTCTCAGATAATTCTTTTTTTTTTGAAATGGAGTCTCTCTCTGTTGCCCAGGCTGAAGTCCAGTGGTACGATCTCGGCTCACTGCAACCTCTGCCTCCCAGGTTCAAGTGATTCTCCTGCCTCAGCCTCCTGAGTAGCTGGGATTACAGGCATGTGCCACCACACCTGGCTAATTTTTTGTATTTTTAGTAGAGATAGGGTTTCGCCATGTTGGCCAGGCTGGTCTCGAACTCCTGACCTCAGGTGATCCACCCACTTCGTCCTCCCAAAGTGCTGGGATTATAGGCATGAGCCACTCTCATTATAAAAGAGAGACAGGCAGCCATGATATACCTCCTGATGAAAGAATGATTGTCACCTAGACAGAATCTTGCCAAAAAAAATCAGACCTGAATCCAATCAAGCATCTATAGGTCCAACTACTGATTTCAGGAAATGCAAAGGAGAAGGAATGTGGGGCTTCTGTGTGTGCACGAGTCCCTGGCAGGCTTGCTGGGTGAAGAGTCTGGTCCAGCAGGTCTGGGGTGGGGCTTGAGACATTCTGCATTGCTAGCACACTCCCCGAGGCCCATGCTGTGGGCCCACAGACTCACCCTGAATCGTGAAGTGTTAGATGATGCCATCGCGGTGCAAGTGGCAAAACCACACCAGGATAAACTCTAGGGGATGAACAATATGATTTTCTTCAACAAATATGTGGAAAGAAATGAAGGAGACTGGCGCGGTGGCTCATGCCTGTAATCCCAGCACCTGTGAGGCTGAGATGGGAAGATCACTTGAGCTCAGGAGTTCAAGACCAGCCTGGGCAATGTGCGAAACTGTGCCTGTTATTTCAGCTACTGAGGAGGCTGAGGCATGAGAATCACTTGAACCTGGGAGGTGGAGGTTGCAGCGAGCCGAGATTACATCATTGCACTCCAGTCTAGGTGACAGAGTGAGACTCCGTATCCAAAAAAAAAAAAAAAAAAAAGAAAAGAAAGGAAGGAGATTAAAATAGTCTCAAGATACGTCAACCAGTTGCAGTGGGGGTCCTTGTTCGAATCATGATTCCAAGAAAAGGGACATTTGTGAGGTAATTGGAAATTTGAATACTGACCAGGTTAGTTAGCTACGGCAAAGTACCATAAACTGAGTGGCTTAAAATAACAGAAATTTATTCTTTCCCTGTTCTGGGGGCTAGAAGTTAGATACCAGCTGTTGGCAGGGCCATGCTTCCTCAGAAGGCGCTCAGGAATGTCCCTCCTTGCCTCCCCCAGCTTCTAGTGACTGTGGACGTTCCCTGGCACGTGGCAGCATCCGCTTCTCATGTGGCGTTCTCCTTGTGTCACTTCGGGTAGTCTTCCCTCTGTGCATGTCTGTCTCTGTCTAAATTTCCCGTTTTGATAAGGACACTAGTCATATTGCATGGGGCCTACCCTAATGACCTCATTTAAACTTGATTACCTCTGTACCGACCCTTTCTCCAAATAAGGTCACATTCTGAGGTGCTAGGGGTGGGACTGCAGCTGAACTTTCTGGTTGAGGGGGACACAATTTAACCCATTACACTAGATTTCTGAGAATATCAAGGAGATATTCTCAGAATATCTAATTTCCTAAGGTGTCATAATGGTATTATGATGTTTAAAAAGTTTCTTTTTTCTTTTATATGAACATGCAAAGACGTACAAATGAAATGCTATGATAGATACAGTTTGCTATAGAATGATACAGGGGTGGCAAGTATGCAACAGTAATAGACAGTGACCCTGGCCCTGTGTCCAGAATTGTTGAAATAGGGGGAACCTGGGTTAGGGGTCAGTATATTATTCTGTATTCTGTTTACTTTTATAAAAGTTTGATGTTTTTTATAATAAAGGTAAAAAAAAAGAAGAAGAAATGAACAGTAAACAAGAAAAATAAGAAACTTCCCACACAGCTGACTTGGCCCCTCTCTTGACCCTCCTTGTGCCCCTGGAGAGGGCCCCATGGACTTCCCCTGGCCACAGCAGCCTGGCCGGGGCTTCCCTCCTGAGTCCCCTACCCCCAGGCTTCCTTGTGCCCAGAAACTTCCCCTGTGCCCCGTTGCTACGTGGAGTCCCAGCTCCCAGTCCGCTCTCCCCTGCACAGGAAGAGCTAGTGCAGTCTTTGCCCTCATGGGGGCAGCCACAGCTCAGGGAATAGACGCCTGGGCTGGAGCTCCAGTGGGTACTGCCGGGGCCGTCTGCTACGTCCTCAGCCAGCCTGGTGGCCTTCGAAGGGCCAGTGACTGGGATGTGCTTCCCCTGAAAAGGAAAATTCAGCCTGATGCCACTTTGGTCAGCGCTCCTCCCGGGCTTTTTGAGGGGCTATGGGCCAGATCTCAGGGGCATGGCATTAAGGCCTAAAGGTCCCCTGAGAGGAAGGCTCCATCAGCAGAGGGAAAGAGGCCACCAGCAGAGTGCCCCCTAAGAACCCTGTGATCTCTGTCCCAGGGCCCTTCCCCTCAGGGGGAGAGAGCCTTCTAGAACCGTAAACAATGAGGACAAGACAAACTGCATGTGACCTCTGATGGGAGCTTGCAAGCGTTTACACTGTGCAGATCAACACCTTTAAAAAAAACTTAACAATGAAGCAAGTCTTAGGTAAAATGTCCCCCTCACCTCTTTTGGGTCACACATGGCATCTCCCAGGCCTTTCTCCAAGGCCGTCATCTGAGGCTGACCCCTTCCTCACCACGATTCCACAGGGCTGAAAGGATAGAGGGAGGAAGTGCGGGAAAAAGGACGTAGCAAGGGTCTCATGCACTCCATCCATCCACATGAATACCCCCACCTTCCTGTCCTCTAGAAATACAAAACCATCCAGGCAGGTGTTATTTCTGAAAGCGTAGACTGCGAACTGCATGCTGTGGCCTGAAGGATCCCACCAGCTAGTGACACCCGAGCACACCCTGCTCTTCCAACAGGGATTTCCACCCTGTCTACACTCTGGAATCACCCCAGAGAGTTTCCAAATGCCCCTCCCCAGATTGAGGAGATCAGAACCACTTTCTAGTTTCCCCAGGTGACGGCAAGGCAGCAGCCAGGGTGGGTGATCAGGAAGGTCTCTGCCCAGCATGAGACAAGGCTCCAGAAGGCTCCAGAAGGCAGGTGCCAAGGCACGTTTCTGGTGGATGGAGACTAGTAATAAAATGACAGGGCAACGTTGGAGAAGAGGGTCTCAGGTTAGGGGAGGATGAAACCAGGGTGGAGAACTTGAATAACGGATGATATTCAAAAAGCATCCACTCCGGAGGGGCCTCTTTCAGGCCACTCTTTTTTGACAGTGACTTTGGCTCCAGGATGGCCTAGGTGGAAGAGCCACAGGGATGCAGAGGCCACTGTCACATGCAAGATGGGCGTTTCCAGGCAGAGGGAGGCAAGAACAATTGGTGGGTGGGCCAAGAAGGATCTTGCATCCCGTCTCAGCGTCTGTGGGCTTTACCTTACTTGTGATTTTTTTTTAATTTTTTGAGACGGAGTCTCGCTCTGTCACCCAGACTGGAGTGCAATGGTGCAATCTCGGCTCACTGTAACCTCTGCCTCCCAGGTTTAAGCTATTCTCCTGCCTCAGCCTCCCTAGAAGCTGGGACTACAGGCATGCACCACCATGCCCAGCTAATTTTTGTATTTTTAGTGCAGACAGGGTTTCACCATGTTAGCCAGGATGGTCCCGATTTCTTGACCTTGTGATCCGCCCACCCTGGCCTCCCAAAGTGCTGGGATTACAGGCGTGAGCCACCTCACCTGGCCCTCATTTGTGAATTTTAAGCAGGATCAGATTTATGCTTTAGAAAAATTGCTGCCATCTGAAGTGGGGATGGGTTGGGGAGAGAGTGGAGTCAGGAAAACCATGTTAAGAGGCTGTTGCCTTGTCGGGAAATAACACCACCATGCACTGCAGCAGGGGCTTGAGGGTTGGCGGGGAGCGGCTAAGGTGGGGAGTGTGGGTGAGATGTGGAGGTGGGGAGATACCCCTTCCCCGGAAGGCATCTGGATGTCCTCAGAGTTCCCCACAGCTCTCCAGAATGCATTCCCAGCCTCTGGCAAGGAAGGTCAGCCCCTTTTTCTAAGATGGTCCTCGCTCCCAGCCTCTTTCTTCAAGGCTTGGTGCCTTCATGCTCCTTTCCACCATTCATGCCATTGCTGGGTGGAAGAGGCTATTTATGGGTTGCTCTGAATATCTCAAATCTTCCTAGGGGAGGTGAGAAGCCTCCTGCACACAGGCTATGTTGTTGCCACTTCGTGTCACCGGAAACCACGTGAGAAAATTCCCGAGCTTTGAGCAACATCAAATTGATGACACTTTGACCTGTAATCTACCTTGGTATATAAATATATCTGTTTTTTTCAGATTAGACACCTACAGGCTTCTATTTCTCCTGCACAATCAAATTGGTTTGATTTCCTGTTTCAGAAACCATGTCCTTTGCACTTGATCCCCACACATCTAGCAATCCCTGGGCTTAAGAGAGAAAGCAAGAGTCCGGAGACACAAGTAAAGTCCAGATGACCAGAACCAGGGTTCCTCTTAGGGAGGGAACCCCCATTATTCAAGAAAACACCTTCCTGAAGTATGCTGGAAGGGGACGAGTTGTGATTTGGAAGGAGACGGGAGAACAGAGCTAGCTGTCATGTGAAGAAATAAGCTGTGACTTGGCGGCCAGGCGCGGTGGCTCACGCCTGTAATCCCAGCACTTTCAGAGGCCGAGGCAGGTGGACCACTTAAGCCCAGGAGTTCAAGACCAGCCTGGGCAATATGGCGAAACCCCATCTCTACTGAAAAATCCAAAAATTAGCCAGGCGTGGTGGTGGGCGCCTGTAATCCCAGATGCTCGGGAGGCTGAGGCAGGAGAATCGCTTGAGCTTGGAAGGCAGAGGTTGCAGTAAGCTGAGATTGCGCCACTGCACTCCAGCCTGGGCTAAAGAGTGAGACTCTGTCTTAAAAACAAGCAAGCAAACAAACACACACACAAACAAAACGAAAAAGGAAAGAAGTTGTGATTTGGGAGAGCAGAGAGCCGAAGAGAGGGGGAGGGGTGGGAAGAAGGGGGCACCAGGCCTTGGAAAAGGGAGCCACAAAGGAATCTTGGTGATGGGGTTATCGCTGATTACTTTTGTGAAAGGCAAATAAAAACTCAGGACCCCAATTCACTCTGCCAAAAGAAAAAAAAATTAAGCTGAAAGTTGAGTTATGCAAGAAGCTGCCTTTCCTTTTGTTCCTAAGCAGATAGTGACAGATAAATGTTAAAGATTTCCACAGGTAGCTCCTCTCCATTCACCTCACCTTATAGTGATCACCAGTCCAATTCGTAATTCACTATGCCCCACCTGCTTCTTTTCTCTTGCAACATTTGGATTCTGTAATGAGACCACACCCTCCCCTCTGTCCCATCCAGCCGGATTTTCCCCTTTAAATACTGAAGCCCTCAAAATCATCTTTGGAGAAAGGCATAGACCTATCTCCCAGGCACACATCCATAACCTTAGCAAAATAAACTTCCAAACTGATTGAGACCTGCCCCAGATACTTTTTGGTTTACACTTTTATGAATCCCTGTGAGTTAGGGTGTTCCTATTTGAGGGTTTACAGTGCTGTCATTAAAGTGCCCGAAATCATCAGTAAAATCTGCTCGGTGTTTTAGGTGAGCCATCTTGGGAGCACAGGGTGGATTAAGGAGAAGCAGTGCAGTTTTACCTTCAGGCTGGTGCAGAGACGAAGGACATAGCAGATGAGTGAGAACAGGAGTCCACGCGGAGTCACAGATGATCAGAAGAGCAGCCACCAGGGCACCGGGAGACATCTTGGAGGGAGCCCTGGACAGGCCACAGGATGAAGGCTCCGTGGCATGGCCCAATCTTATGGAGCTTCCAAGGTCAGGGTGACCTTGAGGAACACCTGGGTTTTATGTAGATATATGCAGAAGCCACCACATACACCTACACACCAGGATAAAACTACCTTGTTTCAAGGTACATGTTAAACTCAGCTCAAAGATCATTTCTATACTAGGAGTCAGGACTTTTTATTTTTGCTTTTAAGAGACAGACTCAACCCAAACTGGCATAATTTATCAGTTCTTTCATTTAGAAAGTCAGGGGTAGTTGCAGGCATGGCTGACTCAGGGGCTCACTGGGGCAGCAGGACTCCATGTTTCTCAGATCTGGGCTTCCTTCTGAATTCTTTCCGTTGGTTCCATTCTCAGGCAGACCGTGCCCTCCTGGTGGCGGGTGGCGATAATGAAATGCAGAATTTTGGTGTGTCCAGGGTAAATTAAACCACACACACACATGCACACACATACACAGAAATATTACTGAATAATGCCAACAGAAACTCATTCACAGGGTGTAGCTGGAGGGATTTTCCGTGAACAGAAACGGGCTTTGCCTTTGGAGAGAGTTCTCTTGTTTTAAGAGAAGAGAAGAAGTGGCAGTACACTCGAAGCAAGAGGAAATGTAAGCAGGTGGGAGGTCCTTTGGGTCAGAGTCGGCCTGGTCTAAGCCTGGCAGGACAACCTGCCCGCTTCCCAGCTTCCCTTGCAGCTAGGCTGGCACGTGATCCTTTTCTGAGGCACAAGCAGATGCCAGCTTGGGGGAATCCAGGCAGAGCTTTTGCTGTCCTTGGAAAGCAGGATGGTAGCTGAGGCCTGGGCCAAGCCCTCCCCTCTTGTCCTTGAGCACTTGAGCTGGGTTCACCAATGTCATTTCTTTCCTCCTGGACCAAAGCCATGCCTCGGAGTCCCAGCTTAGGAAAAGGTTTAGTTCTTGCTAAACCATGCGAATTAAGAATACATACATCTACATATATACATATATATAATATATACATACATATATAAACACACATATACATATACATACATACACATAAACTAAAACCTTAGGAAAAGGTTTAGTTCTTGCTAAACCACACCAATTAAGAATACACACATATACATATATACATATAAAATATATACATACATATATAAATACACATATACATATACATACACATATATGTATGTATATGTGTGTTTATGTATATTTGCATATATAAATATATATTTACATATGTATATGTAAATATGTAAACCTGTATAGGCAATTCTCTCTATATATGTACACACTCTCTCATATATATATGTATATATATACGTTCTCTCACTCATATATATGTGTATATATACATTCTCTCTCATATATATGTGTATATATACATTCTCTCACTCTCTCATATATATGTGTATATATACATTTTCTTTCTAGAGAATGTATATATATACGTCTCTCTACACACACACACACACACACCTTACTCTGTTGCTCAGGCTAGAGGGCAGTGGTGCCATCATAGCACTGCAGACCCGAACACCTGAGCTCAAGCAATCCTCTTTTTTTTGCGATGGAGTTTGCTCTTGTTGTCCAGGCTAGAGAGCAATGGTGCAATCTCGGCTCACTGCAACCTCTACCTCCTGGGTTCAAGCGATTCTCCTGCCTCAGCCTCTCGAGTAGCTAGAATTACAGGTGCCTGCCACCACCCCCAGCCAAAGTGCTATTACAGGTGTGATCCACCATGGCCAGCCAATAATTTATATATATATATATGTATATATATATATATATACACACATATATATTCTTTAATTACAAAAGCAATATGTACTTTATGTAAAAAATAATACTGAACTGTGTATAATAACAAGTGCAGTTCCCTCACCTCCCCTTGTCTCCCTAAATCCTGACTCTGCAGAGGTAGCCACGGTTTGTGGTTTTGGAAGAATCTTCCAGACCTTTTCCTGTGCCATACGCATACATATATCCACGTATGTATATATGCACATGTATGCACATGGCACATGCGCCATCTGCAGTTTTCCCCATGGAAGTCCGTGATGTCCACTGATATGAACATATCTAGATCAGCCTCATTCTTTTGCGTGGTTCTAGATGGCCCCATGCTGGGTTCAGTCATACTTATTTAGGTATTCCTCTGTGAGCGGACATGAGGGCATGATTTTTTTCCAGAATACTAGTATTTGGAGCTTCATTGTCTTGTTTACCCAAGAAAAAAGAAGCCACTGTTATTGTTCTCATCAGTGACATGTAGTGCGTGGCCTCTGTGTACAGGACACTGTGCTCTGCTGAGGGTGTGGGACAGAACCGGACGGGTGCCCCCTCCAGAGAGCTTGGCTGAGTGGCAGGAGAAGTATGTCAAAAGGTAAGGTCACTGCCTGAGGACAGAGTGGGGTTGCCTGAGAGGAGGGGCATGAACTCCGGTGTTTGCTGGGGTGGACCTCAGGGCAGAAGAGGTCTTTGGAGCTGGCTCTGAACCCTGGGAAGGGTTCTGTGGAGGGAGGGGTGGCGGGGTGGGGGTGCCTCAGGTGGGGGAACAGGGTGGCCAGAGATGCCGAGGCAGGAAGAATGAGCAGACCTGGTTCTTCAGGTGTGCCCAGGAAGAGCTGTGGTTTCTGACAAAGGTGAAATTAAGGTGCCAGAACTCATTATCTGCCCTTTCTCTGGGCTCCGAGGCCCATCCCTGCTTCTGTGATGGTATTTTCTCTCTCTCCCCGTCTCCTTTTTTTTTTTTTTTAAATAAAAATAACTATGAAGGGTTCAAGGCGCCTTTCTTTCACGACATCTCAGCTCTTAGGTCCCAGCGGTGCATCGGTGGCAAAGAATGTCCCCTGTCACCACGGCTGCTTGCCTTTATTTGAAGTGTCTGGCTGAGCTATCTCCCTGTGACACGCTTCTTTCAGAGCGAATTATTCATCCCCCCTTGGCCCCCACCTCTCCCGGCCCTGGGCTCTGTTCATCCCCGCAGGTGTGAAGACAGGCCAGGCCTTTGTGTTCGAGGAGCCTGCCCCCTCCTCGGCTCCCCTCTTGGATCCCCTCCAGGCCTGTCAAGGCTTTCCTCGCTCCAGGCCCTGCGGTGTGTGCGGGGCTGATGTCTCCTGTCATCCAGGGAGGGCTGCACAGCCACCAGCCCGCCTCTAATCTCCCCCTCCACAAAGGGCAGCCCTGTCACTCAGGGGGACAGTGGGGGAACCTGGATCTGGGGCCACACAATGAAGCATCCACCCTGCCAGAGTAGGAGGGAGCAGCCTAGCAGAGGGCAGGTGGGCAGGGGCCTGGGCAGAGAGAGGGAGAGTGTAGCCATCTTAAGCCACCAAAGTCAGGGAGCCAAGCTTATTCTGGTGGAGTATGCAAGTGGCATAGGCCAGGAGCAGTGGCTCACATCTGTAATCCCAGCACTTTGGAAGGCTGAGGTGGGAGGATGGCTTGAGGCCAGAAATTCAAGACTAACCTGGGCAACATGGCGAGACCCTGTCTCTACAACAAATAAAAAAATAAGCTGGGCGTGGTGGTGCCCATCTATGTCCCAGCTACTCAGGAGGCTGAGATGGGAGGATCACTTGAGCCCAGGAGGTGGAGGCTGCAGTGAGCTATGATTACACCTCTGCACTCCAGCCTGGGTGACAGAGCAAGACCTGGTCTCCAGCAAACAAACAAGCAAATAACAAAACAAGTGGCATAGAGCAAGCTGGCCCATCCTGGCAGTGCTGGCTAATGGTTAGTGCAGGTGTGGGGTGGGGGGGTGGGGAGGGCATGGGTGGCTATCTTGGGGCCATCCTACAAAAATGAGAGAGGCACCTATAGAAATAGGGTCAGCATCGCCATCCTCCACCAGACCCCAGAATTCTTCCTCAGCCTCCTGCATCAATGGTGATGAAAAACTGATGCAGGGAGGCAGGGGGGCAGTGAGCAAGCCGAGACCAGCGTGGTGCCCAGGGCTGGGAGCCTGCCTTTTTGGAAGCCTGTCCCCTTTGTGTCCACAGGAAGCACAGTGCCTGCTGCCCAGGAGAGATGGGGGGTGCCTGAAGACACAGGATGGGTCCTGGTGGCGGAGGTGCCTGGGTGACACTGCTGGTGTTGTCATGGTGGCACAGAGCAGAGGTGGAAAGCAATGCGCCGCCTGCAGACAGGCTTTCCTGACCTATCCTGTGTCTAGAAATGTATCTTCTGAGTTACTAACAAGGAAAAATGTGGCCACGCAGGGCCCACCTTACTTCAAGGCAACAGCAGGCTGGGGCTGAGCAGCGCTGCCCCTGGAGATGGCACAGGGTCCCCCCTGCCTGCACTCCCGGGTTCTCCTCCACCCCTCACGGCTCCCCCTCATTATACACCGGCCGGTGGCACTCAGTCACATGCTTTCACTGGCTTCTGAGATATCTGAGGTTGAGAGCTCTGGGACTTAGAGCAGACTCGGGTTTGCATCCCACCACTTCATTCTTGACCTGTGTAGCCAGCGTTGCTGAGCCTCAGCGTCCTCGTCTGTAGAATGGGACTAGCAATCTTCACCAAACTGAAAAGAGCAAGCATATATCACCTGCCCCCGAAGCTGGAACAGAGAGCGGACTCCCAGCCAAAGGGAAGGCACGTTGCTGAGGCTGCCTCACCACAGCAACCAGCTGACAGTGCGGTGTGCACCCCACAGGGCTCAGCTTTTCCAGCGGGTGGGCGGCATGACCCAGGAAAGCAGGCAGGGCTGCCAGGGCCTCAGCCTCTGCCCAGCAGGGAGCGGGCAGGGGCTGTGGCCAAGGGTCTCTGGAGGAGGCTGCGTCTCCAGACCCCTTCTGAAATACCCTCCAAGCTGGAAGCTGGCCCCTCAGAGGGAAAACAGGTGCGGCAGACTCTGAGCGTCCCACTGTAAATTAATCCACCCGAGCAATTGGGAACAGAAAGTGCTTCCTGTCCCGGCCTGAGACAATGGACAATAAACGCAGCTAGGCTGCTGGGCCCCGGCCCCTGACCTCAAGGCTTCAGGAAGAGGCTCCCACACGCACACCTGCAGTGTGCAAAACTCGCATTGTTCCGGGCTGGGGCTGAGCGGGGCCCCTGGCTCTCAGGAGCCTCCAGCTCTTTCTGGACCTGAGCCCTGGGAGCCTGCAGTCCGCCCAGATGCGCTTCCTGTGGAAGGAGACCCCCAGATGACACAGGCGAGCAAGCATCCTTGGGTTCGGGTTCATTTGATGCGTATTCTTGAAGCCCCTACCTTGCACAGTGCCTGCACACCAGTGGCATGTGGCAAAGCCCTTCCAGAAAGGCTGTGGCCCCACACAGAGCACCAGACAGCCTGCTCCTCTCTGCCCAGCGGAGAGGTCCACATACATCCCAATGGGGAAGGCCCAGTGGAGGCAGCTCCTTGGAGTGAAAGGCCCTGAGATACCAGAGGCTCCTGGGATATGAGGCTCCTTCTGGATTTCTGAGGCTGATAACCAAATATTCTTGACTCTAATAGACAATGAGCTTGTGGAACATGGTGCATGTGTGCATACCACCACGGAGTTAGTAATCATTCTTGCTTGCTGGGGCCATTTGTGTCCACATTTTGTCTTTTAATTTTATTTTGAGTTGGGGTCTCACTCTGTCATTCTGGCTGGAGTGCAGTGGTGCTATCACAGCTCACTGCAATCCTGGGCTCAAGCAATCCTCCCACCTCAGCTTCCCAAGTAGCTGAGACTACAGCCATGCACCACCATGCCTGGCTAGGTTTTAAAAATTTTTGTAGAGATGGGGTCTTGCTGTGTTGCCCAGGCTAGTCTGAAACTCCTGGGCTCAAGCGATCCTCCCACCTCAGCCTCCCAAAGTGCTGGATTACAGGTGTAAGCCACTGTTCCACCTCCTGTTTTGTCTTTTAATGAATAGACTAGCACAGCTTTAGAGAAGGAAGGAGCAGAGTTTCCATGTGGAGCCAGCAGGGAACTGGGAGATTCATTCCCAAAGGCTTTGGGCAGAAACTGGGCCTGGGTCACTCTTTGAATGGGTGGCTCTCCCATTTTTCCTGCAGAAAATCTGAGCAGTGGGTGAGGCCAAGGGATTGCCCAGAGCCCCAGAGCATGGCAGTGGGCGCACGGGCCTCCCTGTCCTGGGCCTCCCTGTGGCCACGGAACTCCTGGGCGAGCGGCTGCTCTGAGGCAAGTCTGGTGAAGAACGCAGCAGGACTCCTGAATATTCTTCCTTAAAATAAACGTTTATCTGTGGAAACCAGAACTGCCCTTGGCGCGTGGCTCGGGGACGTGCTGGGCGGCTGGGTGGGGCAGGTGCATGGGTGGAGCCGCGGCTCTGTTTCTTTCTCTGGGTGGTGTCCCCACTGCCGGGCTTCTCCTGCTCTCAGCTCTCCGGGGAGGTCCCCTGTGAAGGGCCTGTCCTTCCTGTCCCCTCCCTTGGATCATTAATGAACCACTCTCTCTCTCTTTTTCCTTTTCAGCGATTGGGCTGTCGGAATCAAAGAGGCCCTCCGGTGACTCAGGCGTTTCCCATTGCCCTATTCTAGCATCCTCTACTCTTAGCACTGAAAGTTTTTCACGTCCTATTTGGAACTGATAGGAAACCCTTTCATTGTTTCGCTACATGGATATTAGCACTGATGAAGGAAGCGCTCCATCAGATAGTCGGCTGCTGCAGCGAGCTGGTTTCCAGCACGAGCCTGCCCAGACTCAGCGTCTTCCGCCTCCAGGGACCCCCGGATTCTCAGCCCCTGAGCACCCTCGGCCAGGATGAATGGAGGCTTCTGGGCAGCTCAGGGCCTCTGGCACCAGAGACATTCAGGGGTCTGGAGACCAAGTCTGGCCCCTGTACCCACCCACTACCAATTGACACGGTGAGAGAGAGAGAGAGAGAGAGAGAGAGAGAGAGAGAGAGAGAGAGAGAGATGTGATGACCTCAGGCAGGGGGATGGCTTCTCCAATCCCCACGATGTGCCAGGACTCTGCTCAGCCACTGCGGGCATTTCCTCACCCCTCCCTCCCAGGCATCAAGCTCTGGTTTCCAGCCGTGCTCCTTGAAGTCTCTGAGCAACTTCCCTTTCAGCTATTTTCCATGACTTAGTCCTGGGCAAGGCTTCATTTGAATGAAAGGTTCTGCTGCTGAAAAAAAAAAAAAATTGGGAAAAGTATTGCCTGATCACAACTTTCTAAGGCAGATATTTTGTTTTGCAATGAGGTATTTGCAGTGGTTTCACTAAAGCCTGATCTTTCCACTGAATTGTCAGCCTGTGAGGATGAGGAAGTGTCTATCGCAATCAGTATGTCCTGCATTAATGAAGGGGTGTCACCCTCTTCCCCCTAGTGAAAGATAAGGATCTCAGGCTCAGAGAGGGTATGTGATTTTCTCAAAGCCACACAGCAAAATTTGGAACCACAGGTGAGCCTTACTTTTCTTCCTGGGCGAGGTGTTTGGATGATAAGGATGAGGTGGAGCCAGCTCTAGATTGGGGGTGGCAGAGGGAAAAAGAGGAGGGGGGTTCCTGAAGCATCATTCTGCTTTCTGTAAGAAGGGATTTCCTCTCAACGACTTCTGTCCCATTTTCAGAACTAAAGCGACAAGCTACATCCACGTCCCTGGTTAAAGGTGCTCCCCCTGTGGAAAACATGCGTGCACTTGGGATGGAGCCCTCTGTGTGGGAGTGGCTTGCTCATGTCTCAGCTGGCGCCAGCTGGGTCGGTCTCTCCCGGCTCTTGAATCCTAACTGCAACCACCATTTCTTCAGCACCTGTTAGGCACCAGGCACTTTATGTATGTCATTGCTAACCCTCAAAACAACCCCTTCCCAGCATAAGCATTTTTGGGCCCAACCCATAGGTCTGAAACTGAGACCCAGAGAGGCTGAATGACTTGCTCACAGTTACGCAGAAGGCAGTGGTGGGCAGTAGTGAAGTTGGTGCTGTGGATTACGCCTGGGCTCCTCCAGGCCTCCGCACTGCCCAGCTTGACACCCTAGCAGGTTCAAGCGTCCTGGTGGCTGCCATCCTAAAACAGGCAGGTTTGGGAACATCATGGGTCAATGATTACTGGTCTCCCCAGCCCTCCTGGCTGGCCAGAGAGAGCTGCCTTTCCAGCGAGGTCGGCCAAGATGGTGTTGTGGGGAGAGCAGTCTCCTCTGTAGTCCCAGAAGGGGACCCCTCAGAGAAAGGATGAGTCTGAGGGTCCTGGTTTTCCTGGCCTGAGACCACCCAAGGTGTTTTAATAAAAAAAAAACCTCACCCATTCCCAGTGTTGATTTCATAACTTTCTTTTATATATCGATTTTTATTGTGGTGAAATATCTATAACAATAAAATTGCCGGGCGTGGTGGCTCACATTTTGTCTGGCATTTTGGAAGACTGAGGCTGGCAGATCACCTGAGGTCAGGAGAGCAAGACCCTCCTGGCCAACATGGTGAAACCCCGTCTCTGCTAAAAATACGAAAAATTAGCCGAGTGTGGTGGCACATGCCTGTAGTCCCAGCTACTCAGGAGTCTGAGTCAGGAGAATCGCTTGAACCTGGGAGATGGAGGCTGCAGTGAGACGAGATCGCGCCACTGCACTCTAGCCTGGGCAGCAAAATGAAACTTCATCTCAAAAACAAAACAAAACAAAACATCAGTAAAATTTACCACCATAGCCATTTGAAGGTGTAGAGTTCGTTGGCATTAAATACGATCACATTGCTCTGCCACACCCACCACTATTCATCTCCAGAATGTTTTTCGTTGTCCCAAACTGAAACTCTGTACCCATTAAACACTAACTTTCCATTCTCCCTCCTCCAGCCCCTGGCAACCACCTCCTACTTCTCTGTCTCTGTGAATGTGACTGCTGGGGACCTCATATGAATAGAATTGCACAGGACTTGACTCTGTCTGCCTGGCTTATTTCACTCAGCATCACGTCCTCCAGGCTCACCCATGTGGCAGTGCAGCTCAGAACCTCCTTCCTTTTTAAGGCTGAGTAATAGTCCATTGTGGGACAGGCCACATGTATTTATCAATTCATTTGTAGATAGACACTTGAGTTGCTCCCACGTTTTGGCTATTGTGACTTTGGCTTAATGTTATATAAATATGAGGCCTGGTGTGGTGGCTCATACCTGTAATCCCAGCACTTTGGGAGGCTGAGGTGGGAGGACCACTTGAGCCTAGGAGGTTGAGGCTGCAGTTAGCTGAGATCAAGCCACTGCGCTCCAGCAAGACCCTGTCTCTAAAAAACCAGCCAATCAATCAATCAACCTGTGCTCACCTAAAACTAAACATTGGCATTGTCTACTTCTATGACAAGATGAAAATGAAAGATAAGTTAAATCCAATCAAAATTACAAGACAAAATTCGAGGGAACAGTATTAGTCTATGCCAATGGATGATGCTGTCTTGCTTGAAACAGGAATGTGGTGCTCGTGGCCTCATTGCAGCTTCCGTGGAATCTGGCACATTCTCTAAACAATTGTGAAACTCAGTTTTCCTCCCCCTTTTCTCTATTTGAACTATTGCAAATCCTCTGTGTCTTAAAACACGTCCGAGTGCCGTTCCCTCTGTTGTCATGAGTGCGTCCTTTCCATCTGACGTCCACCTTTCTTTCCTTAGTATCCTGTGGCCATTAAAGTCGCACCGAATGGCTATCAGGCCAGGATCAAACTGAACGTTGGGACTGGAATTTCGTGGCTGCCCTTGGTTAAAAGGTCACAATGCAAATAATCATGGGAAATGACTTCCTAAAGTTAAAAACTCTTGGTGAACTAGCAGTCTGGGGACCAGGCCCACTGGCTGCAGCTTCAGAGGTGGTGGTCCAACCTCCTGTTCAGGTGGCTTCTAGTTGCCTGTGGAGTTCTCTGTTGTCTGAAGTTACTGTCTGGTCACCTAGGTTATCAGGAGCCTTCGAGGCTGTGCTTGCTGACTGCAGATAGCCTCTCAACCTATTTCAAAATCCAAGTCCCCACGAGGCCCCTGTGGGATTCTTCTCCACTTCTATTTATTTCAAGACAGGGTCTTGCTCTACCCTCAGGCTGGAGTATGGTGGTGGTGCAATCGTGGCTCACTGCAGCCTCAACCTCCTGGGCTCAGGCCATCCTCTCACCTCAGCCTTCCGAGTGGCTGGGGGCCACAGGTGTACACCACCATGCCTGGCTATTTATTTATTTATTTGTGTAGAGGTGGGGTCTCATTTTGTTGCCTAGGCTGCTCAATTTCTGGCCTCAATTGATCCTCACGCCTTAGCTCCCCAAAGTGTTGGAATTATAAGCATAAGTCACCGCATCCCTCAACTTCTTCACTTTTAATTCCCAGCACATTGCCAAACAGAGAGGCTGGGCAAGATCTGAGATTGGAGGAACCCCCTCCCCGGATTACGGACCCTGCACCATGCCTTTTGGCATTTAGGACCTCTCTTTCCCCATTTCTTTCTTCTTTTCTCCCCCAGGCATGGGCCTTGTACAACTTCTATTATTTTTAACAATATCAGTCACCATCATTGAGCACCTAGTATGTGCCAGAGGCTGTGCTAAGTTCTTAAAAAAATTTTTTTTAGAGATGGGGTCGTGCTATGTTGCCCAGGCTGGTCTCAAACTCCTAGCCTCAAGTGATCCTCCTGCCTCAGCCTCCCACAGTGCTGGGATTATAGGCGTGAGCCACGGCTCCTGGCCTGCACTCAGTTCTTGATACCTGCTGTCTCTGTCTCCTCAGTGCCCCTCAGGAAGGACCATAGTGCTTCTGCTCCCCACATGGGGGCCTTCAGAGAGGTCCGGTAGTTCTCCTGGGACCCCACATGCAGGAATTGGCAAGGCCGGGCCTGGCTCACCCCTCTGAGGCTCGACGCTGTCTTACCATCGGGTCCATTCTTTGGGTAAAAATCTTGGGCCGGGCACTGTCTGCTTCTGTCAGTGGGAGAGACGGGCTTTGAAGCCATTCCCAGGCCACCCCTGCCACGGAACGGGAAGTTGGCCATTCTCTTTCGGGCTGGCGCTTCCTGAGGCAGCCAGCACTGGAGACAAACAATCATCTTTCTCCCAACATCAGGTTTTCCCTGCTTTGTTTAATGACTGTGGCTCTAACCTGACTCCCTTCTGTTCTCTTTCATTGTAAATATGTGGGGGCCCGTCAGGCGGGATGGGTAAACCAGCCTTTGGGGGGCTAGCTGGGGCACCCACAGCCATTTATAACATTGTTTATGTGGGAAAGCCGATCATCATCCAAACAACAGCCTTGCAAAAGAATGTTAGGAACACAATTAGTTTGTAAATTGGTCACTTCCTGTCTTTGTTGGGGTAGGGTGAGGATGGGCACAGTAGTTAATTTTAAATACTAAATGAGATAGTACATAGAAAAAAAAGACCAAAACACGGTGATTAGGGCACTGTACCCTCTCAAATAAAAACAGTTGCCATGACATTCTTATTATCATTATCATCGTTTCACTTGATGGTAAAATCTGTGTGGCTCAGGAAGACAGAACAGAGACCAGTGAGTTGCAGGTGGTGACCTTCTCCTCCAGGAAAGGGCTTCCTAATCCATCAAGTTCATTCACATCAGAGCAGACCCCATCCCTGAGGTGTTCAAGCAGAGGCTGGAACTAGAATTAGGCCTGGGCAACAGGACCCTTGAAAGTTCCATCCAGATGTCAAGTTTTAACTTCTCTCCCTCCCTCAGCAAGCCCTCGGCTGGGGCCATGTTGCCCTGCCCCCCACAGCCAGCACACATCACTGCTTGGTTCTGCAAAATGGCCCAAGCACCTGCAATGGACTTGTCCAGACAGCAGAGTGTAGTTGCCAAGGGCAAGGACTCTGGAGCCTGGAGGTCCTGGGTTCGAATCCTGACTTTGCTGCTGCCCAGGAGTTTAACACTAGGCAGGGAACTAACAGTTTCTGGGCCTGCCAAATGGAGTGAGTAGCACAGGGGTTCTCGGGAGGATATAATTAGGTAAAATATGTAAAGTGCCTAGTATGAAGCAAGACTCTAGTTCCATCACTTGCCAGCAGGGCAAGTCACTCAGTCTCTCTGAGTATCACTATCTTCAGCTCTGAAGCCGGTGGCGACACCTTCTGAGCACAAGGTCATGGTCATCGTGACGCTGGCAGCCACTCTGGGAAATACCAGGTGCGGGGTGGACCCTTGGCAGATGGTGATTATCCCAGCCTTCTCCAAATCCGTCCCATGTGCCATGAAGCCTTCCTCAGCTTTCCTTTGCTAATAACAGCTAACACTTACTGAGCACATGCCATGTGCCAGCATGGTGCTAAGCAGTTTAAATCCAGTAACTCACATCATTCTCAGTAGAGCCCTGTGGAATGGACAGTGTTACTATCGCTACAGTACAAAGCGGGCGAGGAGGAGTGCAGAGGCAAAGGGACTCACTCAGATTCACACAGCCAGTTAAATGGCAGGGCCAGGGTCTGACTGCAAATGTCTTGCTCAAGAGAAGATCAATCCTGCAGACCTGCAGGCTGGCTAGCCAAGCACCCTGTGTCCCTTTGCCACATTGATGGTGGCCCCAGCATGCTCGACTACAGTCTGGGTGCGAGTGTAAGGTGCTCACGGGCTCAGGGAGGGCTTGGAACCTCCCCTTGTACTCAGCAGCACCGCGTTCTGAGTCTCCGTAGACCCCCTTAGTCTCTGGGAAGTCAGCCTCTCAATCTTGCCATCCTTTCCCCACTGCCTCCCCACACCACCCACAGCTTAGGCTGCAAAAGTCCTGGCCCGGGACAAGGCGGTGTGGCCAAGATGCCATGTGGAGAGTGGCAGTGAGTCAGGAGGTGGCTGCTGTACCCTGGCCCTGAGACCAAGGCTGTGTCTTATGTGCAATTTAGTCGAGCTCTCTGAATTTCCCTTCCTCTTCTTTTTTATTGAATGTATATATTTAATAGAGATGGAGTCTTGCCATGTTACCCAGGGGGGTCTTGAACTCCTGAGCTCAAATGATCCTCCCACCTGGGCCTCCCAAAGCGCCAAGATTACAGATGTGAGCCACCACTCCTGGCCCTTTCCTCCTCTTTTAACATGAAGAGTCACTAGAGATTTCCCAATAGCAATTCCAACACAAAATTTCTTTGCGTTAAGACAAGAGCTAGAAATGCTATTTATGTTGGTGGGAAAGTGGGTTAGGACAATACAATCAAGAAGAGAGACCTTGAGTGAGGCTGAATATAGGAAGTGGCTAAAATGATGACCAAAATTCCTCCTGAGACCTTAGAGTTCCCTTTGTAAATAAGCTGTTCCCTACCGTGAGAACTAGGGGTGGGGAAAGTGAGCAGATGGGCTGAGCTGGGCCCAGGACATCAGGAAGAAAAGGCCAGGGGCTGTACTGTACTCAGGCTCTCTTTTCCAGCATGTCTCCAGAATCCAGAATCTGTCTTCTAGATCGTTCCTTCCATGTCAGATTTTAAGGCAGAGGCTTGGCTCTCAAACCTCCTGTGGTGATGATGTTCTGATCTGTGACTTGCTTTCCAGCCTTTGTTTCCCATTCCCTACAATTAGAGCACGCTGTCACCAAGTGGCAGTGGTGTTTCTTTCTTGCCTATGTGCTTGGAGGATTTAATGGTAGCTGTGAATTCAACTGGAACTGGGGACATTGGCTTACATTTTATTTTATCTTGTTTTTTTGAGACAGGTCTTGCTCTGTTGCCCAGGCCGGAGTGCAGTGGTGTGATCATGGCTCACTGCAGCCTTGACCTCCTGGGCTCAAGCAATCCTCCTGCCTCAGCCTTCCAAGTAGCTGGGACTACAGGTGTTAGCCACCACACTCAATTGATTTTTAATTTTTTTGTAGAGATGAGGTCTCACTATATTGCCCAGGTTGGTCTCAATTTCCTGAGCTCAAGTGATCCTCCTGCCTCAGCCTCCCAATATGTTGGAATTACAGTTGTGAATCGCCATGTCTGGCTTTTTTTTTTTTCCTTTTGGTGGAAACAGAATTTTGTATTAGCATTTTGGCTGCTGTGTGTTGCCAACTCTGTTCTTAATACTACTTGCCTTAGGAGTCCACAGTCGCAGGCTCTTTCCCTCAGATTCTCTTCGCATTCTTGATGTGACATCATGGTAGCAATCGCTTTAGGAATTGAAAGGGGAGACTTTCTGTGGAACAGAAAGTTTGGCTTTTTCCTTTGAAAAATGAGGTGAGAGTTTTGGTTTCTGCAAAGGCACTAGGTGGTTTGTGGCAACCCTTCCACGGAGGACGCCCAGAAGAGCCACACAAAACAAAGGCAAGCCGAAGGCCTGCTGGAAGGCTCTGGAGAGCTGAGGGCAGGGGGAGGGTCCACGCCACGGAAACATGGGGAAAGGTGAGTTCAGCATTTGGGATCACTTTCCCTTGAGGGTGTTTGCCAGCGTCAGAAGAGTTGGCTGAGGGCTGAGTGGTGCTTTTGCAGATTGTGAGGGTAACAGAGAGAAGGCTCATGTTTTGGGTTGGGACCCCACAGCGTTACACCCGGGCATATAGGAGAACTGGAGGGGACCTACGTCCTGGCAAGACCTGTTGCTCAGTTTCAGATAATATCAAACTCTACAGCTGGACTTAGGATTGCTTGTGCCCTCGGCACCTAGAAGAAACCACTTGAATACCTTTCTGGAGGAAGATAACAGCATTCTAGGTCTCATTATTTCTGTTAACAATGTTTAAAATTTTAATGTCAAGCACACAATAATAGTAGCTAGGTACAAACAGAAACAAGACTACACGAACGAACGCCAGGAGAGACAACACATAACAGAAAACAGACAAGAAGAAATGGATGTTTCTCATTTTGGAAAATCAAAAAAGAAAAAAAAAGTGAGAAATGGACAAATCCACAATTATAGTGGGAGATTTTTATATACCTCTTGCCTCTCTCACTAACTCATAGAACAAGCAGAAATATATCAGTAGGATATACAGATTTTAACAGCATAATCAGCCAACTTCACCTAAAGGACATATATAACACCTACTTAGGGTTACACATTTTTTTCAAGCCCACACTGGAAATTTACCAAAATGGATTCATACTGGGAAACAAGTCTCACAAATGTTTCAAAGAACTGAAATTAAACAAAATATATTCTCTGACCATGATATAATTAAGTTAGAAATACTCATTAAAAAGATAACCAAGTCGTCATATGTTTGGAAATTAAACAGTACTCTTAAAAAACTCTCAGGCCTCAGAAAAAGCATGATGGCAATTAAAATTATGTTTTGAACAAACGATAATTAAAATACTAAATGTATAAACATTGGAATGCAGTTAAAGCCATGCTTGGAGGGACAATTGTAGCCTGAATGTGTATGTCAGAATTGAGGAGAGGTTAAAAAATCAATAAGCCAGGCAGTTGTTCCTCTCTTTATTGCTCTGGTTTGGAAGTTGTGCTGGGAGATCTTGACTTCACAGAGTGCGAAGTTGTGCTATTTTTGCATCTTGCCTGATCTGCGTTTAACATTTTTGTGTGGCAAAATGTTACATACATCATTGCAGAAGTCCTCAGCTAATTTGACTTGTCAACAGCATTTAATATGGTTGGTCTCCCTTCATACTTGTAATTCTTTTTTGTGACTCTCTGTTTGCTTGGTTTCCAGGCAGTGGGGAGCAGGGCCAACTTGTATTATAGTAGTTTGCAAGAGTTGACTATGTGCAAGGCTCCTGATTCCCTGTTCATTAATGTCGTGTTGGTAGCCTGAAATGGACCACGGTGGGAGCATTTACACCACAAAATTGGCAAATTCTACAAATCAGTGCCTTTATTTCCTTATTTTCAGAGGGCAGGTTACCAGCGTACCCTGTATGTCCTTTGCTGGTGTCTCTCAATCTGCCTTCAAAGCTGGTTCTTTCCCATCTCTGGGAGGCTGGAATTTGGAGCGCTCTGGGACTCGGTCCTCCAGCCTTTCCTATCTGCCCACTCCCTTGGCGACCTCACTCAGTCTCATGTCTTTAAGCACCATCTTCACTAAGCGCCATCTGCATACTCCCAAATGGATTATCTTCAGCACCAATTTCTCCCCTGACTGCAGGCTCATAAATTCAACTGCTGACTCCAAAAAGGTCAGGTTACATTTGCAGTGCCCGTTAGAAACCCAGGTGGACGTGGGGTGTGAAAGAGAACGCTCAGGGTGACTCTGAGGCTTTGGCCTGAATGACGGGAAGGATGGTGTTGCTGTTAACCAAAGTAGGAGATCTGAGGGAGGAGCAGGTTGGGAAGGGTGGGGAGAGAAGAAGTTGTCTCCCCCAGAGATGTCAAAATACATGGAAGCAGATTGAGGTTTAAGTATATCATTTAAAGTTGAAAGTGTGGGACAAGTGCTTATGAGGGTTTCAGGTGGGAAACCAGTGGGCAGGGATACTAGTTAAAATGTGTCTTAGCATAAGATTTAAAGAACGATAATGAAGTAAATGCTTTCTTTTAAAGTACTTTCATTTTAAAAAGCAAATCAATGAAAAGAATAAGTAGTAAGTAAACGGTAACACAGGTAGGCACTAAACAGATGAAGCAAAAATTGGAAAGGTGTCATGAAGAAGACTGAGGGTTGATAACTCGAGTTTTATTTAATGGAGGAATTAATGTATTAAATAAAACTGGAGGAGGCATGGGTGGTGGCAGCTAGGTTTCAGCTGACTGTCCAGCTCGGCTGTCCTGGTAGGCACTCAACAGAGCATGATTTAAGTTGATAAATGACATAATGGTAGTTTTTGGCTTAGTATTTAAATGTATGGAGATGACTATAATAAAAAACTAAAATGAGAGCTAATTAAGGCTGACTGCTCCCAGGGAGAGGGATCAGGCCATTGCTTTCTATTATAAACCCTGTGCTACTTGGTACTTTAAAAATTATTATTAATAGACTTTATTTTATAGAACAGTTTTAGATTGGTGGAAAAATTGAGCAGTTGGTACAGGGGAGTTACCTTGTATCTCCTCCTGTTCCCCTACTATCAACCAGGTGACTCTGAGAAACTGTCACAGCCCAGAGTAGCCTCAAGCATGACTAATTGTCATGTGTATCCTGGAGGAGGTCCCAGGACAGAAAAAGGACATTAGGTGAAAACTAAGGAAAATTAAAGTTTGGATTTTAGTTAACAACAGATCAGTATGGCTCATCAATAGTGACAAATGCACCATGCTAACATAAAATATTAATAGAGGGCGCTGGCTGTGGGATATACAGGAGCTCTCTGTGCGAGCTTCAAAGCTCCCTTCTCATCACATCGTATCCGAGGTCGGCACTGGCACTTGACGTGCTGCTGTGGTGCTGGCCTTGACTGCCTGGCACAGGTCGTGTCTGTCAGGTTGCCACCCTGAAAGGTTACCCTTTCCCCCTTTCTATCCTGAACTCTTTCAAGGACGCCATTCTGGGCAGCCCACACTCCAGGGGTGGGGTTCTATCCCTGCTTTAGAATGGAGTAGCTTCACAATTTATTTGAAATTCTTCTGTGTAAGAGATTTTTCCCTATTTATGAATGTATTCAATCATTTATTGATAGCAGTTTGGACTCAGACTCTCGCCCAGGCTGGAGTGCAGTGATGCAATCATGGCTCGCTGCATCCTTGAACTCCCGGGCTCAAGTGATCCTCCTACCTCAGTCTCCCAAGTGCCTGGGATGACAGTGCCTGCCACCATGCTTGGATAGATATTGATTTTATACTTTGGGCTACTTGATAGTTTTTATTGTGGCAAAATGTATATAATGTAATATTTATGATTTTAACCATTTTAATGTTATTTTTAATTAATTAATTTTTAATAGATGTAGGGTCTTGCTATGTTGCCCAGGCTGATCTCAAATTCCTGGGTTTAAGTGATCCTACCACCTCAGCCTCCCCAAAGGCTAGGATTACAGGTGTGAGCTGCTGCACCCGGCCTGATTTTAACCAGTTCAGAGGCATTTAGTGCACTCACAGTGTTGCATTTCCATGCCCACTATCTATCCACAGAACTGTTTCATCTTCCCAAACTGAAGCTCTGTCCCAATCAACTCTCCCTATTCCCTCCCAAGCCCCTAGCGACCACCTTTCTACTTTCTGGGCTCCTGGACTTTTGAATTGTGTAACTACGTTAATGAAGATCTTGATATCGGCTGATTTTTCCAGAAAACAAACTGGGGAGTGTCTTAGGGACAGCGCCTGTGAGGGAGCAAAGGTAGCAGCATTGGCATAGACCTCGGTGGACCCCCCAGGTGGGGCTCTTGGGTCCCCACTTGGACCAGCCATTCCACGGCAGCTGCGCCCACGGGGAAGCCGGGAGAGGCAGCTGCATTCAGCTGACAGCAGTTTCTGGAGAGGGACACAGTAGGGGGCCAGGCCGCCAGTACTGCTGCCGCTGGGGACCAGGCCTCCATCCTGGGGGGCTCTGGGAGCCGCAGCGTCTGCCACACAGCATCTCTCTGTGTTGAATTCTGCAGTTTCGCTGCGACGCATCCACGTGTTGCTTTAGTTTTATTTATAGGGTTTGGGATTTTTGCTTCTCCATTTGGAGAATTTATATTTTCAATCGAGACTGGCTGGACAGTTCTTAGCCATCGTTTTTTCAAGTAAGTACTCCCCCCCGGCCTCTCAGTTCCTCCATTCGGGAATCTTGTTGGATGGGTGTAGAGCGTTTTCCTTCTCTCCTCCAATGCGGGGCTCTTTTCCGCAATTCCAGTCTCCGTGCCGCGCTGGGCCTGTTTCTGTGTGCTGCATCTGGAGTTTTCAGCTGCCCTTTGCTTATGTTTAGATTAACTTCTTATTTTAAAGCAGTTTTAGATTTACAGAAAAGTTGCAGAGATGGTTCAGAGAGTTCTCGTAGATGCCGGGCTCAGTTTCCCCTGGTGTTAACGTTCTGTTACTGTGGTGCAGTTGTCACCGTTAGCCAGCCGAGGCCGATGCAATGTTATGGTAACTGAAGTCCATGGCTCGTCCAGGCTTCTCTATTTTACCCAATGGCCCCAGGAGCCCGTTTAGGGTTCCCCATCGCATTCAGTCGTCCCCTTAGGCTCCTCTCTTGGCTGTGACAGTTTCTCAGACTTCCCTTGTTTGGGATGCCTTGACAGTTCCAGGCAGCACAGTCAGGCATTCTGTAGTATGTGCCTCTGTCGGGGTTTGATGTTTTTCCCCTGGTTAGACTGGGATGGCGTGTGGAGGGGGAGGATGCCCACAGAGGTAAGCGCCCTGCTCATCACCTCCTAGCAAGGGCACTTGCTGTCAACATGACTCAGCGCTGCGGGTGAGCCCGCCTTACACAGGTTTCTTGTTTACAAAGTTACTCTTCTCTCTGTTTCCGTGCTGAGCTCCCTGGAAGAAGTCGCCATGTGTAGCTCACACTGAGTTGGGGGTGGGGGTGAGGGTTGGGCTCCACCTTCTTGATGCCCCTCCACTTTTGACTCTAATGAATATTCCTTTATTTTGTTTTTTTGCAACCTCTGCTGTGTATTTAAAAAGATACTTAATATACTTTAACTATTTCTTTTTTTTTTCCTGCAACTGTCTTTTGGTATTACTCGATCATACTTTAACCATTTCTAGGAAATAAAAGGCCATCATGACTGTGTGACCTGGGCAGGCTACTTAACCTCTGTGCCTCAGTTTCCTATCTGTGAAACAGGGAGGCTGGTATTCCCACCACACCACCACACAGGGCTGTCGCTGGCGGGCACATAGAGCGTTCAGAACAGTGTCTGGGTATACTAAGTGCCGTGTAAGTGGCAGAGGTCATTAGAACAATGACTGCATGTTGCCCGCTGTCTTTTTGCTGGAAATGGAGTTCCTATGTACTCTTTTGATTTAACATTATTTTTAAAAGGATGGTGGCACCCTGGGGTTGTGTGGCTACACACAGAAGCCTGGGGCAACAGTAAGACGTCAGCAGCCATGGCAAGGCAGAGGGGTCAACGCCAGCCCAGGAGGCATCAGGAAGTCCACATCAGGAGAGTGAGATGGACAGGTAGAGCAGGTGGTCAAACAGCAGCCTGCTGGCCAGGTGCAGCCCAGATGGGCATGCTAGACAGGATTCCATGCTGGGATGGGGCTGGCGGGAACCAGTGGGTCTCTGAAACCCCGGACTGGACTTCCTTTGGGTGCCAGAGACCAAAGCAGGTGGAACATTCTAGAGGCCTGAGACCTAGTTGACTTCCCTCATACTGGACAGACAAGGAAGTTGCCCCGTAACCTTCACCAGAAGCCTGCAGATAATTTTAGAGGCCCGCCTGGAGTTTGAAGAACGCTCCTGGTATTGCGGGCTGAGCTCTCATTGGTTCTAGCACTGAGCACAGCTGTGTGCGGGTGGCTGGGGGTCATTGCACAGTGGAGCCAGGTGGGGCAGGGCCGTGGCTGACCCACAGCAACAAGGCCAGATAGCTGCTGTGTAGGTTGTCCCAGCGTCTCTCCCTAGCCCTCTGCTCCCTTGGTGCCTTTCACTACAGAGGTTGACAGTCAAATACTTCCCAGACTTCACTATAGCTAGGGGTGGCGTGTGACTCGGTTTTGGCCCATGGTATATAGCAGATATCTTATGCAGATAGCTTTTAAAAAGCTATTTAAAACAGAAATGGAATTCCCATATACTTTTTCCTGACAAAAAGAGAGGAACTCAGCTGGTGCAGCCCCTCCTCTTTCCTCTTTCTCCTTGCCTTGAACATGGATCTAATGGCAGGAGCTAATGCAGCCATCTTGTGACCATGAGGAAAGAGACTGCCAGCAATTTCAGCCAGGCATGCCTCAGCGTTTGAACAGCACCTGAAATTTCTCACATGAAAAAAAATAAATTCCTGTTTGTTTAAATCATTGCAGTTGTTTTTTGTTTGTTTGTTTGTTTTTTGACTGGAAGCAATCCTAACTGTACCCTAGTCTATAATCAACCTGGCCACCATGACAACCCTCCTAACACATACACATGCTGTGCTCCCTCTTCTGCTCAAAATCCTTCCTTTGGAAGATGTCATTGTCTTCTATCAGACTGGCAAGGATACTCCCTGCTTGTAGAAGGCATAGAGAAACAATTCCTAGCATTCACAGATGGTGGTACAACACTTTGGGGAAATAATTGGCAATAGCTTTGCAAATTAAGGACACTCATAACTTTCTTGCCACTGACTCCATGGAGCTTGCAGAGCACGGCTTCCTCACACTGGGTCCCAGCCCAGGGCTGCACCCCACACTGGCTGGAGAAGCTGGGCATGCAGATCTGTGGGCCTGTCCCCACCGAGGCCTGCACTGTTTTGACCGGTGGCCATGGGTTTCCACCCAGCTGGACAGAGCTGCAGCTGGGCCCTCCTGACGGTAATAAAGAGCCTGGTGACCTGCTCACTGCCACAGCCCCGCGGCAGGAAACATTCCAGGAGCACCTGTTTCCTGAGGACCCCGTCAGGGGCTCCCGGGCACCATCTGGGCCCTGCCCCACATGTTGTTTATATTAGGACTTTAGAAAAACAATTCAACTTTGACTAACCGCGCTTTAAGTTTTTCAGGCGCATCCCCAAGTCTCACCCCTGCCCCACTCTCTAGTTCCTCACCAGCTCTTCCCAGGGAAGTTTCTAGACTGTCACACACACAATACACACTCTCATGCATGCACTCACACATACCTACACACCAACACACTCTTACAACTCACACACCACACCCACACACATACTCAGTGCACATTCAGATGCACATTCATACAGACACACTCTCATACTCTCACACATGTGCACACCACCCTGGCAAGCAGTTCTGGGGAACAATCTACTTTCTTCTAACAAATGGGTCCTGGGCCAGGCACAGTGGCCCAGGTTTGTAATCCCAGCACTTTGGTAGGCTGAGGTGGGCGGATCACCTGAGGTCAGGAGTTCGAGACCAGCCTGACCAACATGGCACAACCCCGTGTCTGCTAAAAATACAAAAATTAGCCAGTGTGGTAGTGCATGCCTGTAATCTCAGCTACTCGGAAGGCTGAAGCAGGAGAATTGCTTGAACCTGGGAGGCGGAGGTTGCAGTGAGCCAAGATTATGCCATTGTACTCCAACCTGGGCAACAAGAAGAAACTGTCCAAAAAACAAAAAAAGTGAGTCTTAAGAATGTGGGCATGTGGTTCAGTGTCTGCGACTGTGGGCCCTGGGCCAAGATGCCAGGGTTGCATCCATTTGTCAGTGACCTGGCTCTGGGCACTGTATCCATCTCTCCCTGCTGCGTTTGCCCCCTTGTTGGAGAGGACAAGGCGGCTGCTGCTGGCACCTGCATGCAGGTGAGGAGTTAGAGCAGTGCTGGGTGCAGAGTAAGTGCTGGATGTGCTTGTTTTTAAAAATTCCAACCAAAGTAACAGCACAAGGCAGTACTGAAATTAACATGCTTTCCCTGCAGATTGTTCTGGTTGCATCATTCTGCTTCAGTTCTCCAAAGCTGAAAAGCTTTCCTCTCAGGGATGCTTTGCTTTACTGCACCGCCGTAGGAGCCTCAGGCCTCCTTTAGAGCAGGCAGCTGAAGCCCAGAGAGGTTAAGCTGCTCTCCTGACGTCACACGGCTTGCCAGGGCTGGGGCAGGGGCTGGGAGAGGGACAGGTCTTAAGAGTGTCCATTGGGGGCCATCCAGAGACCACCCCCTAAGTGTCCAGTAGGTTGCCATCGAGGGCTGGGTGGGAGAGAGAGGAGGGAGCTTGGTGGGGTGGTCTCTGTTGCAGACAGCCTGCACGGCCGCAGGAAATGGGTGGCTTCCGCGAAGCCCCCCAGCTGGAGTTAACACAGCTTGTCCAGCTGGACCTGGACCAGTTTCCAGCCGGCTCCAGGGGCGGGAGCGCTGGGGGAGCTGTGGCGCCAGTGGGTGGGGGGTTCCCGGGAGAGGGCGGCGGGCACGTGGGGCAGTGACCAGCTCCGCAGCCGCTGCGGGCTTCCTGAGGCCTGGCTCTGGTCTGCCCCCGGGCCCCCGCACAGGTCCCGATGGCTCTAGCAGCGCTGCCATCCGAGAACAAAGCGTCCTGCAGGAATTCCGGCCGGGTAAGGCGATGCATTGTGGAGCCGGGCACTGTGCCCGGCCACTCCCAACCCCCACCCTGGGGCTTGGAGTCACCCCCAGCGCTGAGGATGGCGAGAACCCCCGTCCTCCGCCCGTCCCCGAATGCCACAGCTGCGTGGATGCTCAGGTCACCTCTTCCCTTCCTGTCCTCAAAAGTGCCCGCTGCGGACGCGCCTCGAGGGGGCGGACCGGTCTCTTCCTGGCGAGGCAGCCGCGGGCCGGGCCGAGCCCCAGGCTGTTACAGGAGCGAAGGCTTCCTTCCTGAAAAACACGCCGGGTGCCCCGGTCTCCGCTGGCCTCTCCGCAGCGCCCGCGGCCGCCGCGCGCACCCCTGGCCACCCAAGGCAGTGCGCACAGGACAGAGGTGGGGGACTGCCCGGCCGCGCCCTGGAAAACGGCAGCCCCACCTCGGCTCCAGACCCCCGGCCCAGGTTTTCTCGTGCGTAGACGAGGCTCTTTCCCTTGTCCCCTCTACTGCCGGCTCCTCCCGGAGTACATCCTGAATTCTGCCCCCTGCGCACAATCCCCTGTGTCTCCGGGTCACCGTCCCAGCCGCCCCTTCCGGGACCCCTGCCTCCCGCTCAGAGCACAGCCTCCTTTCCATACGCAGCTGGCGGGGTCCAGTCCACGTGACGCCTCCCGTCTGCTCGAACCCTCCCGAGGCCGCCAGCCCTCCCCTCCCCTCTGACCGCACTCCCTCACCGCCCACAGCGCCGCCAACTCCGAGGCTCCTCAAACCCACAGGTACCCTAGCTGTGCAGGGCTGGCTCCGAGGTGTGGTTCCTCCGTCCTGAAGAGCTGCCTCCAATTAAACCCTCCCCTGCCCTCCGTGGTCTCGGGGTCTCAAGAGGCACTCCCTGCCTCCACACCGTGGCTTATTTCACTGCTGAAAGTGGGAATGCCGGGACACCTAGAACAAGGCTTGGCGCTCAGAAGGTGCTTGATACACAGTCGTTGACCGCATGGATGAGGAGTGCCCAGCCTGCGGTTGTGGGTATGGGCTGAGGGACCACGAGTAAAGTGCACAGCCTGACAGGACTGGGGGCCTCCGTGGCTGCCGATTCTTAGCAGCAGTGGCACTGTGGCATAGGTTACCCTTTGTTGGAAGTCCCTGGTGGACCAGCATCTGCTCGCTGTTGTTCTTTTGAAACCCACTTTGATTCGCTCACCCACTCAGCCCGTGTGATTTGACTAGGGCTGACCCCATCAGGCCCTACCTAGTCATAGGCTTGACAGCTATACCTCGTCAATCCTTGCATTCCTTTGCCCACAGCAGCAGACTCGGAGATGGTATGGCCATAGTCAACCAGAGGCATTCCGTGTTTCTCCATGGCCTCAGGGCTGAGCAGATGTAAGGCCTGGAACTGCTGCCGCCATCCTGACACCAGAGGAGAGTGCGGTCATCTGAGGAGGTGGGCTGAGGTTCCAAGACAGAAGCTAGCGCTGGTGACCAGTGGTGTTTAGCCCCATTCACTCTGGGTCTCCCTGTGTTTGGGTTTTCCAGCTACCTATGTCAATAATGCTAATTTCAGTTAAGCCAGTTCAGTTAGGTCACTGCCACCTGCCACGAGAAAAGTTCTGTTTGACCTAGAATCTGACCTGGAATCCTTATCTTCTCTCCCTCTTGTCTGGGGGGTCCTGCTTGGCCCCCTCTGGTCTGGTGTTTGGGAACCAGTGGTTCCCAGATTTACTGGATTCTGGTTCCCTTTCCTGTGACTCAATTTTCATGCTTTTCGTCTGGCCTCTGGTGACTGGTGTGTATGGTTCCTGCCTTTTTGGAAAACCAGAACTTAGGACGTCTGAATTTTAGCACATTTTTCACTCGTTTACCAAATAAATGGCAAGGCTTGTTAGTGGACACAGGGTGTTCTGGCTGAACAGAGGCTCTGGGCATCAGGGAGCTTCTGTGACCTCCCCAGCTCTGCTGTGAGCCTGTTCCTTCCTTCCTCCCTTGCTTACTCAATTCCACACGGCCACACCGGGGCATGTAGCCATGTCTGCTCCCTGGACCCAGCAAGTTCCTTATTGCACCAAGGGCTCTGCCCTCTGTTCCCTCTGCCTGGACTGTGCTCTCAGTTTCCCACAGTGGTCACCTTTTTCTCTTCATTCACTTCTTTTTTTTTGAGACAGAGTTTCGCTCTTGTAACCCAATCTGGAGTGCAGTGGCACGATCTCTGCTCACTGCAACCTCTGCCTCCTGGGTTCAAGTGATTCTCCTGCCTTGGCCTCCCGAGTAGCTGGGATTACAGGTGCCTGCCACCACGCCCTGCTAATTTTTTTGTCTTTTTAGTAGAGATGGAGTTTCACCATGTTGGCCAGGCTGGTCTCAAACTCCTGACCTCAGACAATCCACCTGCCTCAGCCTCCCAAAGTTGTGGGATTACAGGCATGAGCCACCGGGCCTGGCCTCTTCATTCATTTCTGAACTCCATTATCCCCTCTTCTGAGAGGCCTTCTCTGACCACTCATCCCTTTCTATTCCCATCTCCTTTGGACCTTTCTGAAGTAGTTGTCATTTTGGAAATATTTTATCCACGTCTCTCTTGCTGGAATAGAAGCCCCACAAGGCCCGGGGGCATGTCTGTCTTTCCCTTGCATGCCTGTCTTTCCCTTGCATGCCTGAGGCCCAGGTCCCCCATAGGCTCATACACATGGCCTTATTTACCTCCCTAGATATGTGAAATCTCATTGGTCTCATCCATCTGGGTTGAGACCTCAAGGTCATTCTTCATGGCCTCAGGCAAGCAGTGACCGAGTCTAGCTTATTCCTCACCCCTATCCTTCCCGCTGCTCCATCCAGTGTCCTTGACTTAGTTCCTGATGTTGTCACATCAAGCAGTAACTCCAAACTAGGCACCCCCCCCCCCCGCCTCTGCCCCACCCTCCTCCACCTTTGGCTAGGCGATTACACTTGTGCCAGTGGCTTCATCTGGAACATTCTTGGGTGCCCTCTTTGCCTGATATATTGGTTGTAGGAAACAGAGGTCACTCTAGGTGTTTTAAGCATTAGGAGATTTAATACAAGGACTTGGGTGCTTCAATACCTGTGGAGGGGCTGGTGGACGGTGTTAAAGCTGGTCCCAGAAAAACATTGCAGAACTGGCTTGTCAGGGGAGCTGCTGCCAGACCTCTGCTGTAGTTGGGGAGTAGGGAGTCATGAGATCACTGTGGGAACTGCTGGTTTAAGGACACAGCATCTGAGGGCAGGTGCAGTGTCTCAGGCCTGTAATCCCAGCACTTTGGAAGGCCGAGTGGGAAGATCCCTTGAGCCCAGGAGTTTGAGACCAGCATGGGCAACATAGTGAAATACTGTTTCTTTCTTTCTTTTTACAATTAACTTGAAAATTTTTTTTTGAGATGGAATATCACTCCGTCACCCAGGCTGGAGTGCAGTGGTGTGATCTCGGCCCACTGCAACCTCCGCCCTCCAGGTTCAAATGATTCTCCTGCCTCAGCCTCCCGAGTGGCTGGGATTACAGGTGCCTGCCACTGCGCCTGGCTGATTTTTCTATTTTTAGTAGAGATGGGGTTTCAACATCTTGTCTAGGCTGGTCTTGAACTCCTGACCTTGTGATCCATCCACCTCAACCTCCCAAGGTGCTGGGATTACAGGTGTGAGCTAGCATGCCTAGCCAGTGAAACCCTACTTCTGCAGAATATTAACAACAACAAAAAAATTAGCCAGGTGTAGTGATACATACACCTGTGGTCCCAGCTACTCGGGAGGCTGAGGTGGGAGGATTGCTTGAGCCTAGGAGGTCAAAGCTGCAGTGAGCCGTGACTGCACCACCGCACTCCAGCCTGGGTGACAGAGCAAGAAACTGTCTCAAAAAAGAAAAGAAGAAAAGAATGTAGCGTCTCAGCTATGATCCAGGGATTAGAAGCCACTTCAGCTGCTGCAGCTGCTGGTGGACACCCAAGAAGCCGAAGCCGGGACCCTGGATTGTCCTTGCAGAGACACCCACCAACTCCATGCCTTGCTTACCAGCAGAAAATCCCCAGAGGGCACGTGGAGATGGTGTCTTCCTTCCATTTGCCTCCCAAATCACACAAGTGCACCTTATCGATGGAACTTAATTTGAACTCAGTTGTGAAGGAGGCTGGGGAACGTAGTTTGTTAGTTTCCCAGCCTCTGCATTAGGGTCTGGGACATAGAAGGAGGTGGGAGCAGATGCTGAGGGCTGGCCACAGTGGCTGAGCCCTGACTCATGCCCTGCAGGTCCAGCCAGGGGAAGCCTTCCCTGGCCCCAGGGAGGGGATTGCCCGAGGAGCCCCGATCTCCCCACAGATTGCTCGCTCCATGAAGAAAGGACCACACCACGTCTTCCTGTTACCGAGGGACCCGCAGGGGAACGGTCTTCAAGCCCACACTGCTGTGGCAGCCCTCCCCTCCGACCTGGGGTGTTTGCTGCCTGCATTGCCTTCCAACAGCTCCCACAGGCTGCCCTGGAGGCTTCCTGCCTGGGAGGCAGCTGTCCTTTTTCCCGGGCTCTCGTGGACTCAACTTTTATCCTTAGTCTCTTCAGGTGCCTGCTAGGTTGCAGTAAGCCCATCTTACACAGATTTTTAAGAAAGAGCTTTTAAAAAATATCTTGAATCTTTCATGAGCCTGGGAAGGAGGATGTCCACTGGAGGGGAGAGCTTGGCTTAAACTCCAGGGGGAATGTGTGAGGAGAGAGATTTCTCGGTACGCCAGCCAGAGTGGCCTGGGCAGCGGCCAGAGCAGCAAGGACGCTGACTTGTGTCCCACGCCAGACACACTGGCCTCTGTGCTTGTGATTGCTGAGCTGGATGTGATTGCTAAGCACGGATGTTACCCAGTATTGGTGGGCAGGGACCCTGAGATCCAACCCCCTCACCCCCTCCCACCACAGTCGTCTTCCCAGGTCACCTGCCTCTCTGAGCAGCCCTGGCGGGCCCGATGGCTCTAACAGATGGAGCTCTTGGCCTGAGGTCGAGGAGTTCCTGTTTCCCATTGTGATGATGTCAGTGAGCTGGGTCCTGGTGAGATGGAGGAAGGGGGCGTGAGGGTGGGGTGGAGGCTGCCTCTGCGGCAGGGGCCACTGCCCTCCCTGCCCCCTCCATGGCTTGCCCCGGTCTCCCTCTCACTCACCCGGTCCTGCTGGTGCTCTGTGGCTGCGCACCCTCAACTAATCCCTATCAGCCAGCATGCTTGGGTTGTAGGCAACAGAGCACCAGCTTCAAACTGGCTTCAGTGGACATTGTTTTCTGGGGGTAGCACTTGCCTCAAGTGCGGGTGGATCCAGGCGCTTAAACAGCATCTGAGGAGCTCTCCCCGTTTCTTGGGTCTGCTCTTTTCTCCATTGCGGCCACTCTCAGTACAGTTCTTCCTGCGGGTGACAAGTGGTCTCCAGCTGCTTTAGGGCCCTCGTTCTCCCAGGTGTAAATCTTTGTCCAGGTATTGCCTGCCAGAGTCCTGATATTTGCCCCAATTGGACCAGCTTGGATATAGCATTTCTACCCTAGGCCAGTCACTGTGGTGTGAGGCACAGGATTTGAAGGTGGCAGGACCTTTATGAATGAGGAGTGGGCAGCCTGGAGCTTAGGAGTTGCTCATGAGTGTTTTTGGAGTGAACGCACGCATGGACAAGTGGATGAATGACTGAATCAACCACTCCTCCTTGAGAGAGAAACACACCTCTACACTGCTTATCCGACTTGAACTCTGGATTTCTGTCCTATAAGTTCACTTGTATGGGGAGGGAGTCCCTCCTGGCTAGATGCCATGGGGGCTACAGAAGTCTCAGAGAGGGCCCCCCTGTGGAGCAGCTCCATCCCCATCCATCAGTGAGATTCTCTGCCCAGCGACCTCTTCAACCTGCCCCCTCCTTTGACCTCTCCTATTCCAAGTGTGCTTCTGGCTGAAAGTACTGGTCATACAGTGGGACCCCCAGCCCCAAGCACAGGCTGTAGCTGCTGGGGCCCAGTTCAAAGGAGCCCCTAGGGCACCTCCTCCAAGTCCATCCCACCCTCCCTTCTTTGTCCACGGCCACCCGTCCTGGAGGCCTGCTAAGGAGTGGCTGCCACCTCCTTCTCTGGTCTCCCGGTCCCACCCTCATGCCCTGGCATGTGCCAGGAAGTACCAAGGATTCCCCATCTCTGAAAGGGGAGGCCACTGCCCTGCCCTGAGAGCTCCACTGGCCTCCCCAGGCCTCTCTGCGCTGCCCTTCCAGAAATTCCCCAGCCTCTTCCTGCCTGGCTTCCTGCCCAAGCCCTTCCTGGAAACCAAGCCCACCCTGCCCCCAGCCCAGGGCGCCAGTATTTCCATGGGGTGATTCACACAGCCCTCCCCAGGCAGGGCCCCTCCTTCTACTCATGATACTGAAAGTTTGGAAAACAACTTGGGGGTGGAAAGGAGAGTCCAGCCACGGCCCCACCCCCACCAGATGGATCCTACGGTCACCAGAGTGAGAAAGACAAGAAAATAGAAACAAGAGGCTGTGAAAAGCAAGAAAACAGGAGATTTTCTATTTAAACATTCATCTAAAAAAATAAATTAATGCAGGTTTATTAAGACATAAAATGCAAATGGCGTTGCAAAGTATGTCATTTATAAAGAAACTGATGGTCATGGAGGTGCTTCTCGGATAAGATGCATAGCCCACAAAGACCATCAGCCTGAGGCTGTTCTGCTCAGCCCCATGCCTGGAGCCTGTATCCCCTGGACCACCTTGGAGGGAAGATGGACCACATGGCCAGACTGTGAGTGTCAAGGAAGGAGGGAGAGGTGGCCTTGGCTGCTGAGGATCTGCCACGTTGTGTGTGGGGTAGGAGGGTGTTCAGATAAGGAGGTGACTGGACAGGTCTGGAAGGGAGACAGCAGGATGGCTGAAGTGATGGGTTGGGTATGGAGGACTTTATTTCTTACTTGATGAGAAATGGGCACAGTTTATGCCTTGCAAAAAGTGATCCTGTTGGATGCAATAAATTGTAAAAGTGAAGTCAGGGTTCCACTTGAGTGCATGTGACAGAAACCCAATTCACCTTCAGGATAAAAGAGAAATTATTGGTTTATGTACTTGAAAGCTCTACCAGCTTCAGGAATGGCTGGCTCCAGGGCTTCTGTGTTGGCTTCTTTCTCTGGAGACTTTCTCCTTGTGCTAACAGGATAGTTCCCAAAGGCTTCAGGCTCATAATTAACCAGCTCAATAATTCCAGTGGAAAGAAAACTTCCCTTTCCCATTTGGGCCAGAAAAAAATCACCAGACTGGCTGACTATTGGCTCAAACTGGGTCATATGCCCACCCCTGAAATAATCACAGTCACTGTGATTGGCCCTGCACAGGCTTCAGGTTGGACTCTGGTGCCTCTGTGAGAGGTGATGCCAATCCTCATAAAATATCCTAAGGAATTTCCCTTAGGAAAAGTCTATTCTTCAGGGAAGGAGAAATAGAATCAGGCCAGCTGGCGCCCCCCACATTAACATAGCCAACTCCAGGGACATCCAATTGGAAATACAGGGTCATATTTCAAGTGATCACACGCTTGCTTTTCCTCTAGGATCGGAGGGAAGACTGCACCCCTCTTATCCAGTGACATGTTTGTGGGCAGCAGGACAGGGTCTGGGTAGGACCTCCGCAGAGAGCCAGGTACAGGCTCAGGGGCAGCTCTCCATGGTGTGGAGTAAGGGGCAGAGAACACCTTGGGTGCCTAGGGAGCAGGGCAGAGGGGTCCTCCCTTGACAACCACTGAGATTGGACGATGGCAGGCAGAGCAGCTGTGCAACCCAGCAGGAAGGTTTCCCCATCATTCAGATCTGTATTCAAACCCCAGCTCAGTCATTATTATAGGTGATATTGGTAAGTGACATCACTTCTTTGAGCCTTGGTTTTTATCCCCAGAGGAATGGAACTATCCCTCCCTGCCCCTGATGGTTTTGAGGATTAAACAAGATGGTCTCTCTAGCTGCAGAACACTGTCCTTGGCACATGGTGGGGCTGGTGACAAATGTGATTATTGTGGGCTTTGGGTCTGCACAGTGTGTGCTGGGAGTGGTCTGGCCGGGGAATGGGAGCCACCTTGCTCCTGTTGAGACTGATTCGGGCCTTAGTCATGGCTGGCCTGAGTCAGCAGGTGGGAGGTCCCTGTGGACATGGCATCGATTAGCTGGACTTTGAGGCCTCCAGATAGGAGCAGGCAACAAGGAACTCCACCTGTCTCCTTCCCTGTTGCTTCAGGGCGTACCTCCCTCCTCATGAATCTCCTCAGCGTGGGTGGACACATTGGACTGGTGCTCAGCATCCATGGCACCACCTTTTGGGGTCCTTCCTGTGCTGCAGAGGCTGGAGCTGGAAGGATACCAAGTATCTTTTCTGAACTCACTTGTAGTTGGGGCTCTGGAAATTACTGAGATTTGAGCAATCAAATACTCATCTACCACCTAACCATGATCCCTGGGGTGAGGAGTTCAGAGGACATTTTCTGGGCCAGAGCTTTGGGTAACACATTGGTGAGGGAAGCATGGGCACCTGAAAGGGTTGCATCATGACTACTCTTTGCAGGCCAGTGATGATAGTGGGAGATGTCCCCATTGAAATAAGCTCCCTGAATAAATTGCATCAACGACCATGAATACTTCTCCTCTCATCCACAGCACTCTGCAGCTCTTCCCAGGTGGAGTCTATTGCTCCACACCTTGTCTCTGGGTTTGGACAGGTGATCTGCTTTGGAACAATGGAACAGTAAGAAAGGGCATGCAAGGCAACGCTTGGAAAGTCCTTGTGCATTGGGGCTTGCTTGCCTTTTAGTTCTGCCCTTGAAGTCCAGCCCCAGTGAAGTCTGGCTAGACTGCTGGATGATGAGAGGCATGTGTGTCCATTGCCCCTGTCACTCTGTCCAACAGCCAGCCAATTGCCAGATATGTGATTGAAGCTGTCCTAGGTTGTTCAGCTGACTACAGGCACACGAAAGAGCTCAGCAGGAATCAGCCCAGGTTACCCAGAACACAAGAACTGTTCAGCTGGTCCACAGAACTGTAAGCAAAATGAAAGGTTAGTGTTTAAGCCACTAAGTTTTGGGGGAAGTTAACTGATTCAAGGAAGCAGGAGAGTGAGGGAGGTAGCCCCTTACTGCCAGGGATAAGGTGGGCTGGCACAATAACCAGGATTGCTTGGGCCACAGAGATCTTCAGTGGTGGTTAATTGATCATCGTGTCCTTGAATTAAGTACATGGCAGCCTACTGAAGTCTGACCTGATCTGCATGCCTCACAATTTGCTATGCCATGTTTTCATTTGCATTTTTTCAAATATTTTCTAATTTTATTTGCAGTTTTTTCTTTGACTCGGGTTATTCAGAAGAGTGTTATTTAGTTGGGGATTGACTTCCAATTTAATTCTATTTTTGTCAGAGGAGATACTTTGTATGATGTATGATTTTCACCCTTTAAAATATATCAAGACTTGTATTATGGTGCAGAATACAGTCTGTTTTGGTAAATGCCCTATGTGTACTTGAAAAATATGTATTCAGATGTTGGGTGGAGTGTTCCATAAATAGTAATTAGGTCAAGTTGGTTGATAATGTTGTTCATGTCTTCTGTATCAGAGATTGGCAGTCAGGGCACGGTGGCTCACACCTGTAATCCCAACACTTTGGGAGGCCGAGGAAGGTGGATCACCTGAGGTCAGGAGTTTGAGACCAGCCTGGCCAACACGGTGAAACTCCATTTCTACTAAAAATACAAAAATCAGCTGGGCATGGTGGCACACGCCTGTAATCCCAGCTACTCAGGAGGCTGAGGCAGGAGAATCACTTGAAACCGGCAGGTGGAGGTTGTAGTAAGCCGAGATTTTGCCACCGCACTCCAGCCTGGGCGACGGCATGAGACTCTGCCAAAAAAAAAAAAAAAAAAAATAAAAAAATAAAAATGGCAAACTTTTTTTTAAAGAGCCAGATTATAAATAATTTGTCCATGAAGTCCATACCACCTCTGTTGCAACTCAACTACTCAACTCTGCCATTATAGTATGAACTCAGTCACCAACAGTATGTAAGTAAGTCTCTGTGGTTTTCCAATAAAACTTTATTTGCAAAAACAAGGCTGATCTGTTTTCAGACCTCTGTTCTATGTGTTTATTGATTTTCTGTCTGCTTGTTTTGCCAGTTATTGAGAGGATGTGTTGAAATCTCCAGCCATAACTGTGGATTTGTCTGTTTTTCCTTTTAGTTTTTGCTTCATGTATTTTGAAGCTATGTTATTAGGTGCATTAACACTTAGGATTTTTATGTTTTCTTGACCAAGTAACTCTTTATCATTATGAAATATCCCTCTGTATTCCTGGCAATAGTCTTTGTTCTGAAATCTATTTTATATGATATTAGTATAGCATCCCAGCTTTTCAAAAAGAGTGACTGCATGGTGTATGTGTATTATGTAAATGGAATACATATTATATATATGTGAAATATATATAATATGGAATATATATCATATATGGAATAATATATATTATATGGAATATATATTGTATGTGGAATATATATGTTTATATGGAATATGCATTTTATATATGAACTATACATGTAATACATATATATAGAATGTATCATATATAAAAATATATAACAAAATATATATTATATTATACATATTTATGTATGTATGATATATATAATATATACAAATGAAATATATATATATATATCCCACTTAAAAATTTTTAACCTATCTATAGCTTTTACATTTGAAATAGATTTCTTATAGACAGCATATAGTTAGGTCTTATTACAAAAATTTGGCCGTGCATGGTGGCTCATGCCTATAATCCCAGCACTCTGGGAGGCCAAGGCAGGTGAATCACCTGAGGTCAGGAGTTTGAGACCAGCCTGGCCAACATGGTGAAACCCCGTCTCTACTAAAAATACAAAAAATTAGCCAGGTGTGGTGGTGGATGCCTGTAATTCCACCTACTCGAGAGGCTAAGGCAGGAGAATCTCTTGAACCTGGGAGGCAGAGGTTGCAGAGAGCTGAGATTGTGCCATTGCGCTCCAGCCTGGGCAACAAGAGAGAAACTCTGTCTCAAAAAAAAAAAATTATCTGATAATCCGTGCCTTTTAGTTAGAATGTTAGAACATTTACATTTACTATGATGATTGATATGGCTGAATTTAAGTCTAGCATATTGCTAGCTGTTTTCTATGCCATCTGTTCTTTGTTTTCCCTTCTTTTCCTGCTTTTTCTTTTGCAATGTCTAATATGCCATTAATCCCATCCATTGGATTTTTTATTTGTAGAAGTTTAATTTTTGACTTTTTTATATGTTCAGTTTCTCTTTTCATCATGTTCATATTTTCTTCTTCCTTCTTGAACATGTTGAGTATTTTTAGAATAGTTGTCTTAATGACATAATCTAATAATTCTATCATTTGTGTCATTTGTTGGTCTGTTTCTATTAATTTTTCTTCCTATGTTTTCCTGTTTCTTTGCATGTCTGATAATTTTTGATTCAATGACAGACATTATAAGTGTTTTGATCCTGGGTGCTGGATTTTGTCTATTTATGCTTTTTTCTGAGATAGAGTTTGATTCTTTTGTGAGTTCCTTTTAAGCATTGACCCAGAATAGCCTTTAATCTAGGATTAATTTGGCACCTCTATTGAGTTAAGAGAACTTTCCATTCCGGCAAGTGGGAACACAAACCCTTCCTGGCCCTGTGCCAACCCTAGGGATTGTTCTGCCTGCTACTTTTCAGTAGCTCTTTACCTAGCCTCACAAGTTTCTTCATATACATGCAATGATCAATATCCCACTGACTAACCAAGGAGAGCCCTGTATGGAATTTCAGTACCACCCACCCCCTTTCTGCAGCTCTCTCTTTGGTACTCTGCCCTGTTAATTTACCTTGTCTTTTCTGAACACTGTCTCTGTAAATCAGGGAGAGCACAAGAGTCTGTGTAAGCCTCCCTCCCAGCACTGCAGCCTGGAAACTCCCTCCAGGGACTGAGACAGCACAGCAATGGGGCTCACCTCATTTGTTTTCATTCTCTCAGAGATCATCATCCTGCACTATTGGTAAAATCTGAAAACCATTGTTTTGTGTAGTTGTTTGTTTTTTAGCTGTTTATGATGGGAGGGTAAGTCTATTCCATATTATACCATCATGGCCAGAAGCAGAAATCATGTAAGTTGAACTGTATGAACACCAACAAAAAGGTTCTTTAGGTCAGGTGACTAGAGCCCTGAATTGAATTGCCATGGTAGAGAGTCACAGTCCCTTAGACAGTTCCCAGACCAGAGCCAGTTCATAGACCAGGTATCCCTTGAATAAAGGGGAGGCTGGAATCCCTGAGAAATGACCTTGTGGTACAGCTTCCAAGCCAGGCCCAAGAGACTCAGGCATGACATTCCTTTTAGAAGTGCTGAGCAAAATTACTCTTTCTCTGCTGGGATTGCTCAGCTAGGAAGAGGTAAGTATAGAGATGCTGGTGGCGATTGTGGGGTGGGTCAAGACATATGGAGGAAACAAGAACCAAGAAAGGGACACAGCCTGTTCCTGAAGCCATCTTTTGAGCCCCCATACCAGCCTTGTGGGTCATGGTTTTTCAGTCGCATGAGCCAATGTATTGCCTGTTTTGCTTAAGTTGCTTTGAGGTGGGTTTCTGTGTTGGGTTGGGTCATGAGGAATTAGTATTAGAGCATGAAAGGAACTTCTTGAGGGAGGAAGAATTCCCATGAAATAGCCCAGGGAAAATCCAAGCAATGTGAGTCTGCAGATTCCAATTGGGAATGCCAACTAGGGATACCAAGGAGCTCACCTAGCTCCAAGAAGATGAGGGGGGGCAATCCAGGCATCCCAATTCCAGAGCTCAACCCTTGTCAGGGTCCTAGCTGCAGCTCCTCTGGGACTTTCATGTCCTCTTTCTTGTCTCCACAAGCATATGTGACATCTGACTTGTGACAGGTCTAGGGTTAGTGCTCCAGTGGGGAGGTATATTTGGCTCTTCTTGCATTGCTATAAAGAAATACCCGAGACTGGGTAATTTATAAAGAAAAGAGGTTTAGTTGGCTCATGGTTCTGCAGGCTGCACAAGCATGATGTTGGCATCTGCTTGGTTTCTGGGGAGGCCTCAGGAAGCTTGCAGTTGTGGTGAAAGCCGAAGCAGAAACAGGTAGCTCAAATAGCAAAAGCAGGAGCAAGAGAGAGAGAGGGAGAGTGGGAGCGGGGAGGTGCCACACACTTAAACAACTAGATCTTGTGAGAACTTACTATAGCGAGAATAGCACCAAAGCCATGAGGGGTCCATCCCCATGACCCAAACTCCTCCCACCAGGCCCCACCTCCAACATTGGGATTACAATTCAACATGAGATTTGGTGGGGATAAACATACTATATCAGGAGGGGAAAGGGATGCACGGGGGGTTCTGCATTCCTTGAGGGTAAGGTCCAAGCAGGAGGCTGGGAGCTGATTTTCTACCCAGGCTACCCTGCCTCTTCTCCACCCTATCACACTCTGGGTGGTATTCTTAAATATGCACAACTCCCCTCCCAGCCCTCAGACTTCTCAGATATCACTGAGTCCCAGTTGCACTGAATCCACTATCCCCATCACCATGTACCTCCCTCACCTAGGCCTCTATCCATCCAGGAGCCATTCAGGGTGGATCCTTTGTTCTAGGCCCTGGACCAAGCTCTGGGGCTACAGTATTGCCATATACATCCCTTCTACAAGTGGAGGGGAAATTCAGCCAGTCCTGGAAAGCCCCATCATGGGTCCATGTGGATGGATTCCCAAGAAGAAGCAGAAATGTGTGTGAGTTCTTACCCACTAGAATGGCTATAGTAAATCAGACAGACCAAAATTGCTGTTGAGGGTATAGAGAGATGGGAATGCTCATACACTGCTGGTGGGAATGTAAGGTGGTGTGGCTGCTTTGCAAAATAATTTGGTGGCTGGCCAGGCATGTAATGGTGGAATGCCTCATGCCTGTAATCCTAGTGCTTTGGGATGCTGAGGTGGGAGGATTGCTTGAGCCCAGGAGTTCAAGACCAGCCTGGGCAGCATAGCGGGATTTCGTCTTAAAAAAAAAAAAAGAAAATAATTTGGTGGTTTCTCAAACAGTTAAACATAAAACTAGCAGCTGGGTGCAGTGGCTCATGACTGTAATCCCAGCACTTTGGGAGGCCGAGGCGGGCAGATCACCTGAGGTCAAGAGTTTGAGACCAGCCTAACCAACAAGGAGAAACCTAAAAACACAAAATTATCTACAAAAATACAAAATTATCCAGGTGTGGTGGTTTATGCATGTAATCCCAGCTTCTTGGGAGGCTGAGGCAGGAGAATTGCTTGAACCCAGG
>CAUYLG010031798.1:0-21046 GCA_963573385.1 Cacajao melanocephalus | reverse complement strand
TGGGGAGAGATAGCATGGGAAGAAAAGCCAGATATAGGTGAAGGGGAGGAAAGCAGCAAATCACACTGCCACGTGTGTACCTATGCAACAATCTTGCATGTTCTTCGCATGTACCCCAAAACATAAAATACAATAAAAATTTAAAAAAAAAAAAAGATTCCTCTTCGTGTTCTTCTGCTTCTGAGTTGTAAACTGGGACCAGAATGTAAAATGTTCTGGGCCTGGTTACTCACCTAACTAAATTTATTTCCTCTATGTTATCCACTGCTCCACTTCTACCATCCAGCACCATGTCTAGAACTTGAAAAATTCTCAGTGATTATTTACTATAAGCATACATGCATAAACAAATGCATGGATGACATTGTTTTACAAAATAAATTAATTTTTCAAACTATAAAATCTCACTTTAATAAGAACTTAACAATTGTTGTAAGCCCTCATACAATTTAATAGAAAATATGTATCTAATATTCTCATATCAGGCAAAAAATAAAGTGCTATTCATATTGATTCCCTGAGGCTGCTCAGAAGAGGTAAGTTTTATCAGCCTCTGACAAGTTCTTTAATAATGACATTTGCTAATATCTGAATTGTCCCCTGAGGGAAAACAAATTAGATGTAAATTTCATTTTATGCAATTGTTAGTATACTGAAATTGTTTGTTAACCAAAATTTGGAGACAGATTAACGCATATGATATTTTAACCTAATTTGATGTATATTTAAAATAATTTTTGATAAGTTCAGTGAATATATAATGTCTATATAAATTATAAGCTACAAAATATAATGACTATACATTAAACCACTACCTAGAATTAGAAATAATTTCTGTGCATTGTGTAAAGGTACAATTTAATAATTTTCCCATTTAAATAATCCACTACGTCAATAGTAAATACTAATAGTAAATAGTCCCTCTTTCCAGCCCTGATCTGAAATTCCATCTCTGTTATATGTCACATCACCTATGTACATATAGCCGCTTCTGGATTTTCCATTCTGGAACATTGGTTAAAGTATATATTTTTTAAAATTTCATATCAATAACACACTATCCTGAATACTGTTTTCATAGTAAATTTTGATATCTAATAAGTAACTCTGCTTATTGTCCTAGGAGATACTGACTCTTCCCATTATATGGAAATGTAAATATTAGAATCAGTTTTTCCACAAAAATTGTGATTAAATTTTGATTGGGATTTAATTGAGTATGGATCATTTAGGAAAGATTGATCTTTTGGTGATAAGGAATGCTTCCCTCAGTAAACAAAGAATCTCTCTACATTTTTTAAGGTCTTTCTTTCTCTCTTACTTTCTTGCTCGCTTTCTGTCTCTTTCTTTCTTTCTTTCTTTCTTTCTTTTATTTACTTTTTTTGAGATGGAGTTTCACCTCCCTTTTTCACCCAGGCTGGAGTGCAGTGGTGTGATTTCAGCTCATTACAACCTCTGCCTCCTGTGTTCAAGTGATTCTCTTGCCTCAACCTCTTGAGTAGCTTGGGTTACAGGCATGCATCAGCATGCCTGGATAATTTCTTGTATTTTTATTAGAGACGAGGTTTCACCATGTTGGCCGGGCTGGTCTCGTGCTCATGACCAGAAGTGACCCACCACTCATCCTGGCCTCCCAAAGTGTTGGAATTACAGGCATGAGCCACCGTACCTGGCCCATTTTTAAGGCTTTTTAAATTTGTGTGGCAATGGCATCAAAGCAGATCAGACCACTTATTCTCAGAATATTAGCAGGGAGTAAGTGTAGATTGCCAACCTGAAAATAAGTTTTTCATCATCTTAGGTGATTGAGTTAATTCCTTTTATCCTCATGACTAAACTACACATCAGGGTTAACATAATGGAGGAATGGGAAATTCACTGATATAGGACTTCTTATGCAACAATATGAAAGAGCATGTGTGCCAAGCAGGGGATTATAATGGTGATTCTGTGCAGCATGAGTGTAGCAAAATAGTGAGAAATTGAAATATAAGAACAAATTAAAACATAGGCCGAAACCTCAAACATAACAAATATAAAATTGTGTATAGAATTGAAATATTGATAAAAGAGTATAAATACACATGTTTAACCCAACAGACAGGCTAGATTGTGGTGTGGAAATTGGAAAAAATGCTTATAAACACATGAATCAATGTTAAAGACTCGAATGAAAGGCTTTATTTATGACTTCCCAAAAACTAACTTATAAAATAAAGAAACAGCATACTTATCACCACCAAAAGCACTACTACCAAGAACAACAAAATATATAAATACATCTTTAAGGTTCAAGACAGTAAGTTGAACTTGGTGAGATATATAGCATATTAGCAGATCACTGAATGGGGATGTATAAGATGAGCATCTGAGTGAGATAAGTTACTTCATCTCTCTGGGGTTCAGTTTCTCAATCTTCAGAATATAGAACTTTGCCTGAGTTATCCTCAAAGTTCTTTCCACCTCTCTATGTAGCTTTGTATGTATACAAAAGCAGATCAGTGAAGTTCAAAGCATTTCCAAATCTCTATTACAATTTTATCTTTAATATATTAAGTTATCTAGATTTTTAAATTTCCCAAAGTATAGGAATACTTTAATTTATAATTTTGCATTAAGCCTTAAATTTAACTGCACAGGGTGATTATCAATTTAGCCTAAATGGAAACCACTTGTTGAAATGTTTAGACTTTCTTCATAGTATAACCATTCATCTTGTTACAAAACTGCTACTGAGATAATTAAAGACTTTTTGATCTTTTTATACAAAGCATGATATTTAACTAGGGTTTTAGTGATTTTTAAAAGGTTTCTACTTCTCCTTAGATAATCAGACCAATGCCTCTCCTATGAGACAAAGAAATGTCCAGAAGAAACCACACTGAAGTAACAGAATTTGTTCTCTTGGGTCTGACAAGCCGTCCAGAGCTGCGAGTAGCTTTCTTTATATTGTTCCTTTTTGTCTACATAGCCACTGTGGTAGGAAACTTGGGGATGATTATTTTAATCAAAATTGATTCTCGACTTCACACTCCCATGTACTTTTTTCTCTCAAGTTTGTCCATTCTAGATCTGTGTTTCTCCACAAATGTCACTCCCAAAATGCTAGAAAATTTCTTATCAGAGAAGAAGACCATTTCATACTCAGGTTGTTTGATGCAGTGCTATGTTGTCATTGCTGTGGTCCTTACAGAGCACTGCATGTTGGCGGTCATGGCATATGACCGCTATATGGCCATCTGCAATCCGCTGCTCTACAGTAGCAAAATGTCCAGAGGTGTTTGTGTCTGCCTAGTCATTGCGGCTTATGTCTATGGCTTTCTTCTCAGTGTGATGGAAACCTTGAGAACCTACAACCTCTCCTTCTGTGGTGCTAATGAAATCAACCATTTCTACTGTGCTGATCCTCCTCTTATCAAACTGGCATGCTCTGACACATACAGAAAGGAGCTGTCCATGTACGTAGTAGCTGGCTACAGCAATGTCCAGTCCCTTCTGATCATTCTCACATCCTACATGTTCATCCTTGTCACTATCCTCAGAAGCCGTTCTGCAGAAGGAAGAAAAAAAGCTTTTTCCACATGTGGCTCCCACCTGATAGTTGTTACAATCTTCTATGGAACCCTCTTCTGCATGCATTTGAGACGCCCCACAGAGGAGTCCGTGGAGCAGGGAAAAATGATGGCTGTGTTTTACACCACAGTGATACCCATGCTGAACCCCATGATCTATGGCCTCAGGAACAAGGATGTGAAAGAGGCATTTAAAAGAGCAATAGGAAAACAAAAATTGGAAAAATAAAAATGCTAATACATCATTAAAAATTTGTGAAGTAATGAGATCGAGATATAATATCGTTGGGTTAGATGTCACATTTTAGGCTACATTTGCACAATTCATATCTAATTTTCTATGTTAGGTAGCTGACTGGTTTAAGCTTCCTATAAGTAGCAGGTTAAAATTGGAAGAATAGAAGATACCATTTAGGCAGTTCATTTATTCTTATTCCTGCTTGTATCAGCAAGTGCCATTTCTTGCAAAAAAATAGTGGCTTAAACAAAACTGAATTTTTGCCTTATTTTGTTTTGATAATAGTCATTTCATTAAAGTTATTTTGTAAATCATGATATTTAGATTTAGTTGTGTTTAGATGCCAACATGAGCAGGGAGGCTCACTCCAGTGCAAATAAATTACTATATTTTTACTTTCCTTCCATTTCACTCATCACGATACCATGAAGGGTTTTAATATGGCCTCAGCCAAATTACAATATTCGTTAATCTTTAGAGATTGCTAGAGAAGAGTCAACATTGCCAATGTTAAATCAATGAACAGTAAGTGTGTGCTAACATTTTCTTATTTAGTTTCTTCATTTATCAACATTGTATCTTACCATGTCTTTTTTTTTTTTTTGAGACGTGGGGTCTCTCTCTGTCACCCAGGCTGCAGTGCAGTGACACAATCTCAGCTCACTGCAGCCTCTGCCTCACTGGGTCAAGCAATCCTTCCCCCTCAACCTCCCAAGTAGCTGAGACCACAGGAGCATGCCACCATGCCTGGCTAATTTTTGTGTATTTTTGGTAGAGACAGGATTTTAACAAAAGAAGACTTGTGGTCTTCATGGACCATTGTCCTAAGGGAGTTTTCATAATTGTGAAACCATGGTAAAAAAAAAAATTCCAAGCCAGGCAGTCACAGTGGCTCATGCCTGTAATCACAGCACTTTGGGAGGCTAAGGTGAATCACTTATGCTCAGGAGTTCCAGGTTGGAGTGAGGTATGACTATGCCACTCGGCCACTCACTCAAGCCTGAGCAACAGAGAAAGACCCTGTCTCTGAAAAAATAAAATAAAGAAAAGAAAAGAGAAAAAAAATTAAATCCAAGTATCAGGAAAGAGTTGGAATCAGGTTACTTGGCTGTTTACCCAACCATCTAAAAATTCTTCTCAGCCTGATGGAAATCATGAGGTTCTATAACTCCCCTTCTGTGGTGCTAAATCCCAATCACAGATGTGATCTGTCTTGACTAGTGTGTGGCTTGCTGAAATAGTGCTTGAAAACAGATCATTTTTAGCATGCCCTAGAAGAAGAACCCACTGCGTTTATCCAGAAAGAGCCAGTCTAAACAGAAACAAAACTGTTAGGGATCACAAGCTGAATTACTGCATAGTAAGAGAAGTACTAGGTAGCAAAGATGTGCCTGATATCCTAAGTACTGACCAAGACTGATGGTGATTCTTCCTATATATAATCCTGCTTTAAAAGTTAAAGGCATGGATAAGGCAGTAATTTAAACACAATGACTATCATCATTTTGTTATTAACTAATAATATCTAACCATTAGTTCAATAAAGATATCTTCGGATTGAAAACAATGCTTCCAGTAGATGTACAATTTATCCTGTTGGTACACTTAGGAGAAAAGGGAATATGATCTTCAGAGACCTGTGAGCATTTATTAGAATCTTGTTGACTGACAGATAGCCCAAAGAGTCTTGTGTTCTAGACCATAATTTTATTGAGTCAATGTTAGTTAATATTCCATGATCATATATGACTGAAAGAAAATCAAACTGTTTTACCTTCAACATACTCACACACACTTTCAGGTCCTTGTGTGTGTGTGTGTGTGTGTGTGTGTGTGTGTGTGTGCACACGTGCACATGTGTTTTCCACAAAGCAATTCTCCAATTCTCTGTGGTTACCAACTTGTCCTACAATCCAATTCAATTCTGACACTATCTATCTGGCATTGTCTCAGACTGCACGGGCACAGTTCCACAACACTCCTTTGCCTCCTATCCCCCAGCCACTTCAGATACTGATGGCAAGTCTGTGATCCAGCATTGCATGAGAGCTCCAAAATGCTCTGTGTTATTTTGAAGGAAAAATAGTGTATAAAACTGGGGTAAAAAAATGCCAGGCAGAGTGGCTCATGCCTATAATCCTAGCACTATGGGAGGCTGAGGCAGGAGGATTGCTGATTAGCCTGTGCAATATAGTGAAATGTTGTCTGTACAAAAAAAAAAAAAAAAAAACAACCAACAAATAAAAAACTTTAGTCAGGAGCAGTGGCACATGCTTGTATTTGCTGCTACTTTGGAGGCTGAGGTGGGAGAATTGCTTGAGACTGAGAAATTGAGGCTATGGTGAGCCTGTATTGTGCCTCTGCACTTTCAGCCTGGGAAACAAAGAGAGACCTCGTCCCAAAAATAAAAAATAAAATACAGTTGGGGGAAAATTAAGAGGTCTCAAAGTTCTGAATACAGAAAACTCAGCAGTTATCAAATAAGAATATGAATATATCACCAGAATATAAGATCCATGAGCATAGATACAACTTTTTGAACTATATTCCAGGCACACAGTAAATGCATAAATGAATAAATAAATGAATGCCGATATCTATAGATGATGACATCAAGATTAAGAATAGCATGGGGAGAAATGCCAGATATAGGTGATGGGGAAAAAGGCAGCAAATCACACTGCCATGTGTGTACCTATGCAACAATGTTGCATATTCTTCACATGTACCCCAAAACCTAAAATGCAGTTTAAAAAAAAAAGAATGTGCTTTTTCCACCAGGTGCTATGACTCATGCCTGTGATACCAGTGCTTTGGGAGGCTGAAGTGGAAGGATTGCTTGAGCCCCCAAGTTTGAGACCAGCCTGGGCAACATAGCAAGACCCCATCTCTAAAAATGTACAAAAAGAAATTAGCTGGGTATGGTAGGATCAGCTTATAGTCCCAATTACTGGGAGGCTGAGGTGGGAGGATGGCTTAAGCCCAGGAATTTGAAGCTGCAGTGAGCCAAGATTACACCATCGCATTTCAGCCTGGATGACAGAGCAGACCCTGTCTCAGAAACAGCCATCACCACCACCACCACCACCGCCACCACCACCACAACAACAACAACTAACAATTGTTTTTCAATGCTTTAGAGTACATTCATCTGCTGGAACTCAGATGCAGCCCTGTGAAAAGCAGGAAGAGAAACCAATCAAGTTAGTTTTTTCCAAAATAAAAAACAGAACCTCAAAATATTAATCAAGCTCAATTAGGGAAATAAAGGTGCATGCCTTATGATACAGAGATTGTAAACTGAAAGTATATCTACATTTTCAAACAATTATCTTTGTCAATATCAATTTAAATCATATTTCTCAAGCAGGTTAACTTATTTTTCTCTTCTAAAGTGGTAGAAACTATAAAGATGAAGAAAATAGCAATTAGAAATGAGTTTTATCAGTAAAAACAATAAATCAAGGATTTTTTTAATATTAAAAAAGAACAATACAAATTAACAACAATGGGAAATTATCAACCCTAACCTAGGAATTAAATTGGTTTTAAAGAATTACACCAATTGTTTCAGAAAGGAGAAGCCCATTTAGGGTTTATCAATGACATATTCATAGGAAATGTATTCTCCTTTATTCTCTAATTTTTTTTTTTCTAATTTTCTTACTCTAAAAGGGAAGAGACTTTCTTCATTAATACAAAAAAGTGGTAGTGTGCCTATTGTGAAGTATAAATTATTTCAAATATATGTTGTGGTTGATGTGATATTGATATCATTATTATCACATGGGAAAACAAGACTTTTTTTATTGCACTTTAGGTTCTGGGGTACATGTGCAGATCATGCAGGGTTGTGGCATAGGCACATACATGGCAACGTGATTTGCTGCCTCCATTCCCTGCCACCTATATCTGGCATTTCTCCCCATGTTATCCCTCCATAACCTCTTCATGCCCCACTGTCCCTCCCCTAGACCCCCAACAAACTCCACTGTGTGATGCCATTTTCCCCCTCCAAACAAATACAACACAGTCCCTAGGATACCTAGAAAACATTTTAAACAGGAAGAAAGCAAAACCTCAAGTTTTCCCATCCCTTGTTTTTAAAAATTCTAATTCTGTTGAGAGACATTTTGCTTTTGGGAGTCACTTTACATTACAGATGATGCAATATGTAACATTTTAATTACTTCAGGTTTCTACCTATATTCCCTAGTGAGAAAGCCCCATAGTGGGAAATCAATGCTTATAAATCCTTCTGAATTATTCATTGATCATGGCAGATGGGATGCTCCCAAGAAGATTTTTTTTCTCATGCACAGGTAGGTACATGCACAGGGAAAATCAATGTGTTTTTGTAAAATCTGTCTAAATTGTCAGTTCTCTAAGCTGTCCTAATTTCTAGTAGGAAGGTTTCTAACTCTGTGGAAGGTTTCTAACTCTGTGGAAGGTTTATAGGAAGTGTTTTAGAAAGGCTTCTCTGTGTCAATAGAAGTTAGATGTGGATAGTGCTTTAGACTTGATGCCCCCAGTGAAAGAACTACAATTCAATTAGTGAAAGAAATGTATATTACTTTATCTGAACAACAGAAACCTTACACATCAAGTGTCACTAAGGGGTAACCAAAAAAATCGTGTTTCTGTTTCATTTACTAAAGATATTTTCTTGGTAATACAAGTGATATCATCAATTTCTCTTTCTTTGTGTCTCTGTCTTTCTGTCATACACATGTACAGAGTCATTTAATTAAACTTTTATGCAGGATGAGCATCTATACAATACCAACAATATGTTTTCAAACTCAATTATTGACATAGAAGCCTTCTTGTCCACAGACATTAATAAATGATTCTACATTACTCAGAAACCACCAGGTTCTTTTTTCATGCTTCTTTCTCCAACCTAATTGGCTGGAGCTTCACATGGACACAGCCTGAGAGAACCAGTCAGCCTGTGTATCAACTCTGTGTGTCATTTATAATTCTCTGCCCTGTTACAAGTAGCACTTTGAAGATGCTTGTAAGTCCCTTGCAGTTTATATAATGGGCTCTGACACTTCGTAGGGTGACTAACCTTCTTGGTATGCCTAAGACCATGGGGTTTACCAAGATGCAAATCTTACATTCCTAAACTAGAAAATTTCAAGACAGACTGAGTGGCAGTTGTTCACCCTAAGTATATCTCACCACAACTGATAGTAAACTTAGATGGATTTCATGACTAATAGTAAACTTAGTTGGATTTCATGAGAGTGTCAACGTTGGAATCTCGTTCTGTTCCCCAATTCAAATTTGTCATTAAACGTCTATTCAAATTTGAAACCTTCTTGGAGACTTAACTAATTTGGCTTGACTTTACTCATTGATACACTCAGCATTTAAGTGCCTGTAGACCAGTATTATTTATTTTTTTCTTATATATTGGACTAGAGTGGCCATAAGTGAAAAGAGGGCAGTTACAAATGTTTTCATAAAATATATATTTTCTTAATTACAACTAATTTAACAAAGCTGTAAAAAATGTTTCCTTTCCTTTTCCTTTTTTACTTTATGCAAGTAAAAAATGTGTGCATAAAGTACACCTATAATGTTGTTTCTTGAACTTTCCTTCAATCACTGCCAACCTTCCAAGAAAGGAAGAAAATAATGTCACATTTTCCCAATCTCTCTTTTATTTCTTTTATTCCAACAGAGATGAGTAATGGGAGAAGCATATATAATAAGAAAATTAATATAAGGGTAATTCCTAGGGAATGAGGACAGAAGGACAGAAATCAGATGATAGGGAGCAGGAAAAGGGACATGTCTTCACAGACAAGAAAAAGGGTACTAGTAATAGCTATTGATTCATGAAAGGCGAAACAGTGAGTTTCCTGGAAAATATTAAATAAATTAATAATAACAAAACTAAATAAAAGAGCGTTACACTTAAATATGTGACCAAGGACATTTACCTCAAATTATGAATAAAGCTGGTAAGAGTATACACTGGTACACATGATCTAAAATTAGTGTGTGTTTTTGTATTGAGTGACACAGTTTGGCAGGAACAAAGTTGCTTTCCAGTAAAGGGTCTGATGAAAGGCTTCTAGTAAGAAAGAATTGATGAAGATGCTATTATAAATGCATAAAGGTAGAATCTATTATAAAAAGTATAATAGTAGCTAACTCTATTTAATATTTCCTGTGTGCCAGACATTTTTTACACCCTTTCCTTGTATCATCTTAGCTAATCCTTACAAAAGCTTTATGTTTTTTTTCTGAAGAGGAAACAATCTTCAAGACATGAGTAACATTATTTTAAAGCAAATAATCAAATCATATTATGCTGTATTATAAGTGAGATACTAATCTTTAAAGAAAAATATTCCTTTTAAATGTTTATATTAGGGCTAGAACTGAATATATAATTTCTGTTACTGATCCAAGGTATATTTGTATTGCCTCTGAAAGTTCTGTGGAAAAATATTTTAGATAATTTTCTACATTCTGTTGCTGTACTACTATGCTTTGGAATACCTTAAAGATATTTTGTCATGTAACATCTCATTCATCTTCTTTATACTTTTATGAAGTTGGTCAAAATATTCACTATTTAGGTAATAGAGAGACCACTATATGGGTCGTTTTAATGCAAATTGTATGTATCTGTGTGTATAAGTATGTGTGTGTGCATGATTTGTGCAATAGTTACTATGAAGCGTGTAGGATACATACTTGTGTGTGTGTATTTCTATTATTTTGTATTTATTTATTTATTTTTGAGATGGAATCTCACTCTGTTATCCAGGCTGGAGTGCAGTGGTAGGATCTCAAATCACTGCAACCTCTGCCTCCTGGGTTCAAGCAATTCTCCCTGCCTCAGCCTCCTGAGTAGCTGGGATTACAGGCACCTGCCACCAGACCTGGCTAATTTTTGTATTTTTTTTTTTTTAGTAGAGATGGGTTTTTGCCATGTTGGCCAAGCTAGCCATGAACTCCTGACCACAGGTGATCCCCCTGCCTTGGCCTACCAAAATGCCGGTATTACAGGCATGAGCCACTTTGCTGGCCTCAATTATTTTAAAATGAATACTACATTTTACAACTACATTTCTTTTTCTGAATACATAACCCACTAAAATATAGTACTCAAAAAACAAGGCAAGAGAATGTTAAAAACTAAAAGCCAGTCTTTTCCCAGGTATTTCTACTGAAGTCATGTCCATTTTGCTAAAAAAAATAAAAAAGAAAAAAGAAAAAAAGAGAATTAACTTACAAGAACATTTAAGATTCATATTAAACTTTTTTACCCGTCTCATCTCAAATATTATGTTTATAGTAATTCAAGAAACACGCAATCCTAATATGAGTTTTTTATGTGTAACTCTCTTGACCATTACAGGTTCAGAACCTTCTTCACACAAGTGCATGACTTTCCTAGCCATTATTGGACACTCAAGTTGTACAGAGTAATGAAAGATTCTTCACAAAACTCTGAGAAAAACCAAATGTTTCCTATGACTCTTCATTGGTCACCTGATGATAAAGTAAAAGCTATTAAGAAAATATAAAAATGTTAACATTTTTTTTCTAAAGGCATATAGAAGAATGCCAAGATATAATTGGGATTATGTTAATAGATTTATATAGAATGCTTAATATTAGTGAAAGGCAGTGGGTTTAACTTATCTGATAATTTTTACAAATAAGAAAATTGGATCTCAAATTAAAAAAACTAACTGAGCAAGAACTAGAACACACAGCTTGGCATTTTCATCAGTTTATCATTTTATAATACTTCATGTACATTATCTTTGTTAATTTTCATAACAACTCCCTAAGGCATACTCTTTCAGTATCCCTATTTACTCATGAAGAAACTGAAACACAGGGCTTAGGTCTAAGGTCAAATGCCCATCTAGTAGATAGCAGAGTAGCGGAGCTTGAAATTAAACCCAAGAACCTCTAGCCATTTTACTATTAATGAAATATTTCAATTTTGTTAATATATAATATCTAATGCAACAAATGGATCACCTGAGTCATTAATTTTCATCCTCTCTTAGCTTAACATCAATGAAGACCAGCTGGGAAGTGATAATAATATTTTTCTAACTTGCTTTTAGGTGGCTAATATAGAGTAGTTTTGTGGAGGATGACCAGTTATGCCTCCTCTTGGTCCATGAATAAATGTAGCATAAGTAGAAAACTGCTGCTTGTAAATTAGCTCAAGATACTTAAAGTAGAGTATGAGACTCTGCTAGAAGGTAACAAGAATCAAGATGACTGTCTTAAACTGATTCAGTCAGAAACCAAAAATACTTTTCTCCCTAATGTCTTAACAATTTTTTTAACTTGCTTGTACATTTTATGGATTTTATTAATTAAGCTTATATACTTAGAGAAGAATAATGTAGTCCTTTGCCCAGTATTTTATTACTCTTATGTTACTCACCATTCTAAGACAGAGAGGAAAGAAAAGATTGGCATAGAATTTGTTAATCCTTTAAAACTAATGGAGAATAAGATTCTAAAGAGGAGATGATGCTTGAGTTCACGTTTATCAGACTTGTTTAAAACAGAGATATGGCTGGCAGTGATTAAATTTTTTTTAGATTGAGGTAAACAAAATTAATAATTGCCTAATTAAAAAACTATTCTTTTTTGATATGTGTAATGATTTTATGTTAAGGCACGTATATATTTTTATCAAGTCATTTTTCTAATTACCATTTCAATTTTGAAAGATAATTAAATAGGTACCATTTAACTTTCTAATTATGGAATAGTATTTTTTTACCTGTAGCTTTAAATAAAGCTCTAATATGTGATAGATCATCTAACCTCTAGAAGTAGAGTGAATTAGTAAAATGTTAGCACCTTCTAAAAGTTAGGGCCAGTGTTAAGTTTTTGTCTTTCCAGTATATGGCAAAAATAAAAATTATGCTTCTGAAATCTCTATTTTTATACATGCAAAAACTAGACTTCTTAAGTTATATCACTAGATTTCTCAATTTTTGTATTATTTTACCACCTTCTGCTTAAAAATCTTGCATATATGTTATATTTATATTTATATTTATATATAGCAGAAAGAAATACTGCTAACAAAAGACGTATGAGAAAGAAGAGAGGAGAGATAAAAGGAAAACTAGCAAAGGTGTTGAAAGGAAGTGAGTTAGAAAAATATAAATGTAGAAGGACAATATTCCATGCATGTATTTACTTATTTATATTTGTTTTATTAGATAAAATGCATCTATCTCTGGATCAGATTCAAGAAAATGGTCAATTTCACCTATGTGGCAGAATTTATTCTTTTGGGATTAACTAGTCGTCCTGAATTACAGCTCCTTTTCTTTGTGGTTTTCTTACTGATCTACATTGTCACTTTGGTTGGGAACATTGGCATGATCATATTAATCAGGATCAGTCCTCAGCTCAATAGCCCCATGTACTTTTTCCTTGGTCACTTGTCTTTTGCAGATGTGTGGTTCTCCACTAATGTCACTCCTAAAATGTTGGAAAATTTATTATCTGAGACCAAAACCATTTCCTATCCTGGATGTATAGTGCAGTGCTTTTTCTTCATTGCTTTTGTCCACGTAGAAGTCTTTATCCTTGCTGTGATGGCCTTCGATAGATACATGGCAATTGGAAACCCTCTATTTTACGGCAGCAGAATGTCAAGAACTGTCTGTATTCGACTGATCTCTTTCCCTTACATATATGGCTTTTTTATCAGCTTGATCTCAACACTGTGGACCCATGGTTTATACTTCTGTGGAAACATCGAGATCAACCATTTCTACTGTGCAGATCCAGCTCTTATCAAAATGGCCTGTGCAGGGACTTTCATTAAAGAATACACTATGCGCACATTGGCAGGTCTCAACTTCTCTTATTCCTTATTGGTCATTATTGCCTCCTACATTTTCATCCTCATTGCCATCTTAAGAATGCGTTCATCAGAAGGGAGAAAGAAAGCTTTCTCCACGTGTGGGTCCCACTTGACAGCTGTGACCATATTTTATGGAACTCTCTTCTTTATGTATCTTAGAAGCCCAACTGAAGAGTCTGTGGAGCAGGGGAAAATGGTGGCTGTTTTCTATACCACAGTCATTCCTATGTTGAACCCCATGATTTACAGTCTCCGGAACAAAGATGTAAAGGAGGCCATGAGCAAAGCGATGAGTAGAGCATTTTAAAATAAACAAGAACTTAAAATGTCCTATGAGGTTCTAGTTCATTAGAAGAGGCAGAAATTAATCATTTCTTTTAGATAAATTTTAAGAAATGTGTTATTTATATTTTCAGTGATAAATAAAAAATAACATAATTGGAAAAGGGAAAAAGTATACAGAAACGAGAAGTATGTTGTAAACAAGACCCTCTGAGCCATAAAATCTGAAATGATGAAAACATGGTGACAATACCATCTACAGATTTTTCTTTCCACATAATGTCAAATTCAGTAGGCTATTTTGTAACTGGGGAAGCTATTTATGATTCTTTAATATTTCATAAATCCATTCTTTCAATTACATTTTCAAAACAACTGGAATGTTCTCTATGCGTGTTTTTTTGTTTGTTTTGTTTTTTCACCTAGAGTAGGTTTTGGCTCTAGATTATGTTATTATTGCAAGATATAGAAGTAGAATATGGTTTCACCATTTATCATTGTTATAATGGGAAACAACACTCCTGATAATGGAATATATTATGTAGAATATATTATGAACTCTAAGTCAAATTAATTATTGTATACTGCATGAGTATTCATTTTCATGTATATACTAATTCATTAAATAAAATTCATTTATAAATGACTTATTTAATATCCTCTGATACCCATTTGAGGTCTTATGTATGTCTTGCCATTTTAAACGACCATCAGAAAGTGATGACACAATCCCACTGTTGTTTTGGAATTTAGAACGTGCTCCTCTAAGTATATTTTAGTAAATTACTTTTGAAATGTTTTGAGCACTTACAGAGATACAGTTACTGTTTTTCTTTGATTTTGTTTTGTGTTTTTGGGTTTGGTGGTAGAAGAAACTAGCTGTCCCCTTAGAAGTTCTAGTGCATTCATTTCCATTACATTTGCCTTTAAAATTAATAAATCATAATTTTTGTGCAGCAGGAGCCTTATTCTTTGCTATTTTACCATATTGTTGTCTCAGTTTTTAAAAATTTTGCTTTGAAAAACAGGAAAACAATTTAAGACACAAAGAGCTGAGTTTGATTGTGAATGTATAAAATCTATAGTATTTCTTGTTGGGACAAATGTCCTATTCATCATCGTTTATTTAGCAATAATTTTAAAAGGACATTTAAAAAATTAAACAGAAGCTTTCACAAAGAATGCAAAATTATGCATTATAAATAGGCACAGATATATGTACATATGTGTATATATATATACATACGTGTGTATATTCATACATAAATGTATATTTGCTCTGGGTATGGGTGAGTGCTTGTAGTTGTATACTTTTTTCAGAGTACTTAACTTGATCAGAATTTTTTAGAAGATCCTCTTTAGAAATTTCTTTCAGTACCAAACTTTGTTGTTACATAAAAATAGTATTATTACTTATATTACATTAAATAATTTATTTTATTTATTATATTAGTATATTATATCTTATCATATGATACCTTTGTGTAGTATCTTATTTTCCCTTCTATTACATTTAATTTTATAAATGTCTACTTCATTAACAGACCTTTTTCCTCTATTTACCTATATCCTGACTATAGATCTTAACCTTAATTTGAAAGGCAGATTATTTCCTCACTATTACACTTTAAATATGCTTAAGTACTGGTGAAGTTAAATGTTATAACATGTTCCTCAGGCACTTGAATTATTTGAACGCTGTTTGTTGACATTGCTTGTTTTTTCTTTCTTGGACAATTCATATATTTTGAAATGAAGAGATAATCCTGATTACTTTCTGAATTTTAACTTACTGAATTTTGCTGAATTTTAACTTCTATCAGAGAAAAGATCATTTCTGACTTAATCATCACTGTAATACCAGTATCATAAACTCCCTACATAATACTTTAATAAATATTTGTTAATTACATAAATAAATTGATTATTAGTTATATATGCCACATGTTTTGCTTAAAGCTTCTGGTGGTGCTTTATAACATAGTTATATTTTTAATATTTAGGTAATCAGACATATCAGTTTGGTCTTTCTAGTTTCTTCACTAATGTTATGGTAAAAAGATCCTTTTTTAAGTGTGGGTTTGCAAAGTCTGTTATATTGTCTGCAAGTCCAATTTCCTCTTCTTTTTTAGTAAAAAATAAAATAAAAACAAAGCCCTACAAAACTAGATATATTTATCATTTTCCTTTGCAGTTTCTGTGTCCAAGTGCCTGAGGTCTACTCAAGAGCTTAAAGGCAGAAGAATTATATACTGTTTTTAAGCCCAGCCATAAAAGTCTTCCAGGATTCATCCTGTATTTCATCTTTTATTTTTTGTCTGTCCCACCTACAGTTGCAAACAAATGTCTCTGAGGTCCCAAATGATAATATACAGTCACAGGGTTAAATGTTTGGTCACTGAATCACTGTGATGATCTCCTGACAACATGCACATTTGCCTGTTATATGAGCAAGAAGTGAACTTCAACTATATTAAACCATCAAGTTTTCAGAGACTGCTATGGTTGCCAGTGTTATTTTAACAAATATGGGTAGACTACATAACCAGTCATATAAAAGTTCACCTAATGCATGAACACTCAAAATACTTACAGTTGATTTAACTCATTGAGAATGTATTTTTGTATTTGATCTGAGGCAATAATTAGGCTTAATTTTTATTGAAATTAAGCATCATCACTTATTTAATAATCCATCTATCCCCACTAATTTTCAAATGCCAATAATAATATACATAAAATTGTTTTGGTCTTTCTCAGCATTCTAAACCTTTGCTTAGTTAATTAATTGATTCATTTTACACATATTAGCTGAGTGATTATTATGTACCAGGTCCCGTTTTAGTTATTTGTTATCAATGAGAAAAAAAAAGTTATCAATGAGAAAAAAGAAGTTATTGATCTCATGAGGCTTATATTCCAGTATGTGGTGTGAAACATATGTAAACAATTAGCGTAATGCTTAAATGCTTGTGTTAGACTGTAGGACTATGGAGAATAATAAAGCAGAATAAAAGAGCAAAGGTGTACACCTGACGTAGGTGTGACAGTGATGGTAGATTTTATTGAAGAGGTTATAGTTGAGTAAAAAACACGTGGTAGTTAAGGAATTAGTTTCATAGATTTTTGAGGTACAAGGTTCTAGGCAGATGTGAAAGCCAGTGGAATAATAATAAATGCAAGCTGATATGGTTAGGCTTTGTGTCCCCACCCAAATCTCATCTTGAATTGTAATCCCCAGGTGTTAAGGGAGAGATCTGATGAGAGGTGATTGGATCCTGGGGGCAGTTTCTCCCATGCTGTTCTGGTGATAGTGAGTGAGTTCTCACAAGATCCAATGGTTTTCAAGGCAGTTTTCCCTGCTCTTGCTCGCCCTTCTCTCTCCTGCAGTTCTATGAAGAGGTACCTGCTTCATCTTTGCCTTCTGCCATGATTTTAAGTTTCCTGTGGCCTCCTTAGCCATGTGGAACTGTGAGTCAATTAAATCCTTTGTTTATAAATAACGCAGTCTTGGGTACTTATCTCTATAGCAGTAGGAAAAGAGACTAATAAGCATTCAAGGAATGTTTCAAAGATAGCTTAGAAGCCATTTTGGGCAATGAAACATATATGAAATATGAGGTCAGAGACAAAAAAATAAGAAAGATCAGAGTCATAATGGGATGAGTGACCAATGATTTAATATAGTTGATTTAGATAAGTGGGAAGCCTATGGAGGGCCCCTAGCAAAGCAGTGATATGAACTCACTTATGTTTTAAAAAGACCTCTTCACTGAAAAAAACCCCACACACTCAACAGGTGGCTTTTTCTCTAGAGACGTACTTCCTAGGGGGTCATTTTAAGGAAAAATTCTTAATTGCTTCTTGTTTTCTAAGGCAAGCACTTAAGGGAGGCTTCTCTTGCGAGCTTCTCCTGATTTCTCTGTGTCAGGCTGAAGGTGTTTACCATTCCCATACATAGCATGCACTTTTCAACTCTGTATCATTATTGGGAATATTTCTCTTCATTCTCAGGTTGGTAAAAAATGTATCTATTTGGAATTGTCAGATGAAGCTTGCATTGTAGATTTTATTTCTTTTATGATTATAGGAATGCATTAATAATTTTATCTGTTATGTTATGTGTATATGCGTGTGAGATACATCCAAGAGATACATTTCAATAAGATTATATTGTTTGATCATTATAAATGATTAATGGAATGCATCTGATAATTTTTATATTTATTATATGTTAATATATAATATCTCTTTTCATAATCACAATGAAATGGATATTATTATTATTAAGTCACACTGAGGAACAGAAAAAGTAAAAACAAAACAAAACAAGAATAAAACACATCCAGTTTTATAAAATATGTCATAGAGCCTGGATCCAACCAAGGTCTGATGATAGCAACGGAACTCTTTAACTGGGATACTTAATATTGCTTCATACCTGGTCTGGAAAAGAATCCATATTTATTGGCAATTTAATTTGAAATAAGGTGATATGGTAAAGGAGGAGTAAGTGTGTATTTTTGACATTAGGTGGTGAGGAAATCCTCTAAATACTCTTGAGTTCCCCAATTATCTATTTTTTTTTTGAAGACTTTGAACCCCCTAGGATCATATTTAACCAATAGTTTCCTTTAATTTTACTGTTGCTCTTCATCACCTGGCTAACCATCACTCAGGGCTCTTTGTATTTAGCTTGTGGGGAGAAATGACAATACCATCTTCTGCATTCTTGTTTGTGCTGAATCATCCTTGGTACTACAGAATGAGATATGACTTTCCAAATAAGAATCCTTCTATTGCTAGTCTTTGAAAATTACATTAAGAAGAATATTTCAGACAGCTGTAGGTATAAACTGTTGAATCAGATATCTGGAGTTATTGGTTGACATGTAGGTAATCTCTGTTTGCATATGAATCTAAGGATCTTAGAGATTTTAAAAACTCTGTAACAGATTTTACAGCTTATTTATAAATATATCCTAGGGCAGTTTACATAGTTTTCAGAAATTCAACTATTATTCGTTTAAAAAATTTACCCACTAATTAATGCTTCAAGATTTTATTAATTGGACCAAAGTCTGGAGTCATGTAGAATGTAATCTGTTTTAGTTGGTAATTTTCTCCTCTATCCAGAGAAAAATTTCCTTTCCAACTTTGTGGTTGAAAAGTTTTGGATTATCACTTTGGGTAAGTGTTCACTTATTTTCACAATGAAATTTACCTTCTGCCTACTCTCTGAAGTTTTTGGTAACTGCTAACCAGTAATAATTATAAATTCATCAAATTTTGGTTGAACGTAGTTTAACACTGCAGATTACAAGAAGGGTCTTGGGAATAACTGCTTGCTTTAGAGACAATATATAGCTATTAGAAGGTATGACACAATCCCATCTCCAACAAATACATTGTCCTGCTGACAGGCTATCTCAAGATTCTTATTAGACAGACTTGCACTCTGTGTTCTACAGAATATGAATGTTCATTGACAAAATATCTAATTAATGAAATTTATCTCACACATATATGAGAGAAATATATACAAGCTATATGTATGTTTATATACATATATGTGTATGTGTATATATACATATGTATATGCATATATAGAGAGGGACCTGTGTATGTGAGTGTGAATGTAAGTTTTTAAGTTAAATGAATGATATGTACAGTAAACAACTTTACTAGGTAGATTGTGAATCACTAAGAGATCTGATGGAGCACAAAGATGTCCCATTTGATGGAGAAACATTTGTGCATTATTCTCCATTATATCTATTAACATTATGCCTAGCAAAAATGTTTTCTTAGAAATGTAATTTGAGAAACATTTTCTAGAAGAAGTTTCCTATGTGATACATCCTATATTTGAAAATAAATTTGCAAAATATCCAAGAAACCTTTTTCTAGAATTCCACTGAATCCCCAAAGAAGAATCAATTACTTCTTAAATTTCTGTCCCTATTATAACTCTATAAGAACACATCCAAGTTTTAGAAACTTGGATTTACATTAGTGCCTTCATAAATACTGACATTAATCTATGTGTTGTACTTATCTTTGAATCTCTAGACCATAGCAGCATATAATATCTAGTGATGATATCTATGACATCATTTCCCCCATATCCAGGAAATGTTCATACAGTGTGAATGTGGAAAAATAATTTACCCTTTAACTTAACTTTGATAGCTACTGTAATCAGTCTTTTTCTCTTCATTTGAAAAGAATGGAAATGTGAGATTAGATTAAAAATATTGTTATGATATTGTAGGCTGATAAATTATTTAATCACATGGTTTTCTTCTCTAATCATTGAGAATATGCTTATATTGAAAAAGAGATTAGGTTAAAAATGTACAATTTTTTAGTTCTATTACAAAAAGAACTGCCATCCCCTGTAATTATCTTAAAAATATGAAACTCAAAACATGCCATCATTGGAAATGAGGGATATTTAAGAAGTAATGTTAGAAATATGACTACTCACAATACTTACTACCAGTGTATTTCAGTCACTAAATTTTGTATAATTGTTACATAATAGGGACTGTCTACATTTATTTACCATAGAGCCTATTACATAACAGGCGCTGAGAAAAGATTTGTGAAAATAATGCAAAGTGTGATCACAGATATTGTATAAAGGGAGCATAAATAAAGGTATAAATTAATAAACAAAAATCCTAGTTTTTCCATTTATTTTATTTTATTTATCACAGAGATTTGTAACTCCTATTGACTTAGAATTGAGAAAATGCTCAATTTCACCGACGTGACAGAGTTCATTCTTTTGGGGCTAACCAGCCATCGGGAATGGCAAGTCCTCTTCTTCATTGTTTTTCTTGTGGTCTACATTATCACCGTGGTGGGCAATATTGGCATGATCATATTAATCAAGGTCAGTCCTCAGCTTAACAGCCCCATGTACTTTTTTCTCAGTCATTTGTCATTTGTTGATGTGTGGTTTTCTTCCAATATCACCCCTAAAATGTTGGAAAATCTGTTATCAGATAAAAAAACAATTTCTTATGCCGGCTGTTTAGTACAGTGTTTCTTCTTCATTGCTCT